>ML354313.1:0-20483 GCA_005239505.1 Nicotiana paniculata
CACATTAGATTGAGATGGACAATATTGCCACATGTGTGGTCCTCCACAATATGGTCAAGGATCGTCATAATAAGAACAACTACTATTCGACCAATTATCATTCCAAGATGCCATGTCAAGAAAGATAATAAAATATTAAATTAAGATACAAATAAAAAAAATAAAAACTGAAATAGACAAAAGTAACAATTTAATCTAGTAGAATAGTTAATTTCTAAGTCCCCGAAAAACTTGTTGGTCCCAAACGCACACGCAAGTATACGTGTTCGACAAGTAATATAGGATTGTAAATCCAGATATCGTACCCACACAGACTTGTGATTAATTATCAACTAAATTAAACCCAAATAATTAATCTATTCAAGCGAACACTAAAGTATGAATATTTAACTAAAATTAATCTAGAATAGTAAACTATTAAATTAATGAAATAATTGGCGAAATTAGACACGAATTCAATAAGAGCCGATATTCTAGAGCTATGGGTTAGCAAACAATCCTGTTGAGTTTTCCACTTAAATCGTCTAATTAATTTATCTGGCTTATTGATTGACGAGGTAACATTGCTCGTAGCCTTCTCCTGAAGTACAACTCGCCTATTCAAGCTAACCTAACACCTATATTCCTATGAAATTAGGATTAACAAGAACGCATTAATAATTCCCGTATAATAACCAAGCAAGGCGATTAGGTATATTCCTATCCTAATCACAAATCCGCTCACCTGAAGGGTTAAGATCTTGCTCTACCCAATCTTATATGCAATCTGGAATTCCCTCTCCCGAGTTCAATCCTAGATTCGTAGATAGTATTCAATTGGTGATCAAGCAATCAAATAATTAAGCGCAAGATTGAATAAATAAAACAATATGATAAAATAATAAGAACAATTCAAGCTTATAACTACAACGTTCATGTAGCACCCAAAACTTTAGAACTAATAAACTATGAAGTTAAAGGAAGAGAAGAGAAGAAAAACTAGGTAGAAGCCTCCTTCAAGCGTGGTGTGTGTTCCTCCACGTCCAATCCCCTTCAAAGCTGTGTTTTTGGGTCTATTTATATGTTTGGGACAAACCCTAAACGTGTAGGAGAATATTCAAATCGGAAAACACTTAAAACCTTCAAAACTCGAATTGGACCGGACCTGGGACCAGGCTTTATAGTCCAAACGCCTGGATAAAGCCTGGTCAGGCCTGGCGTTAGGGCTCAAACGCCCCCCCCCCCCCAAACGCCTGGTCCTACCAGGCTTTATTTCCCAAACGCCCAGCTATAGCCTGGTATGACCAGGCTTTACAGCTCAAACGCGCGGCTATAACCCGGTTCACTCCTTTTTGACTCTTGAGCGTAATTTTGACGTTTATGCATCCATTTAGCTCGGCTTCCATCTCCAATTCACCTACACATGAAATAGACTCCGTTATGCACATACGACGTGTATTTTTATCATTAACGCACATAAAATATAAGGCACATAATTCTTTAAACTATGAATTATAGCCACACATCACCTATATTGCTTGATTATTGGGCACCCAACTAGACTCGAGAGAGGCAATTAGGTATAATCACTCAAACTACCGAGAAGTATAGAGTGACAACCTTCGTGCTTTGATTATAGCTATATCCCTAGCATATTCCCCGACCTTAGAATTGAATCCCTTTGTCTATCCACCTAGGCCACAGTCACGACCCTAGTGCCTTTATCAACATTAGAAAACAACAACAAAAACAAAAAAAAAGTTAGTCATTAATTAGCTTACAAACAATATAATACATTTACTATAATTCAGCACCAACCAATTTTTAGAAGTGCAATTAGAAACACTCGACCCCTTTAGATCGCTGATACACTCACTCCCATCTATAGACTCCCTGTGGATTCGATCCCGACCATTCGGGTAAAAGCTACACGACCTTTGCCTTCATACTTATATAGTAGTGTGGGTGCAGTCGCTGTCACTGCGACAGGGACACCTCAAATAATTGTTGAGTGGTCGGGGACGCACCAAATTTGCCAGGGGACATGAACAACATTAAGGGCCGCCAAAACTGCCCACGCCAGCCCGCACCATCCACATAATCATCCGTGGCAGGGACGACGCTTCTATTAACAGTGTGAAGTTCACCACAATCCACAAGCTCAAATGGTCGATCACCCACGAAGGGTATGATGAACTCGAAAAAAGTATCATCTTCGATAAGTCAGATACCAACGATTTGGCTTTCCCTTACTATGATGCTCTCCTTATTACTTTATGAATTTTAGATACTGACATAAGACAGATAATGGTAGATGATGGAAGCGGCACGTGTATTATCCACCCTCGAGTACTCGCACAAATGAAACTCGAGGACAAGATAGCGCCACACTATATCACACTAACAGGATTTAACAATGTAGTTGAGCAAACATCTGGCGAGATCATACTCCCCGTCCTAGCGGGTGGTGTCACCCTAGAGACCAAATTCCACATCATGGACTAGGACACGACATACAATGACATAATAGGGCGACCATAAATACACACCATAAAAGCCATCCCCTCTAACTTGTACGAAGTCATAAAATTCCCAAATCTATGGGGAATATTCAGTATATGAAGGGAACAACGCACATCCCAGGAATGATATTGCATCGCCCTAGACTGTACGGCCAGCCAACAAACAAAGGATAAAGAAAAGAGGCATAACAATCAACAGGGTCGAAGTCGGTATGCGATGACAGTGAGGACGTCATCAGATACCCCGATATGGTCGAAGCCGAAGGATCGACCATAGAGGACCTCGACCCCGTTCAATTAGACAGCAACGCCCATAGCAAGAAAGCTTACATCGGCTGCAAACGTCAGGAACCGGGTAAGTTTCATGAATTTTAACTTCTAACACAGGCTTGTTTGCTTTTAGCCATGCAGATATGTCAGTTATCCCAAAGGAAATTTCCATGCACAAATTGAACGTCGATACACTCTACCCCCTGGTGAGGCAGGTTAGGCGTAAGTTCAACTCCGCAATTAATGACACAGTACGCGATGAAATGGAAAATTTGTTGGAAAATGGCTCCGTCAGGGAGTCGAAGTACCCCCAGTGGGTCGCCAACATAGTCATAGTGAAAAAGAAGAATGGAAAGTGGCGGATGTGCATAGATTTCACTGACCTAAACAAAGCGTGCCCCAAGGATTGATTCATTTCCATTACCCATATCAACCAACTCATCGACGCAACAGCCGGGCACGATCTACTAAGTTTCTTGGATGCCTACTCCGGCTATAATCAGATCCTCATGGAGGGAGAGGGCCAGAAAAAGGCCACATTCATCACCCTCCAGGGGACATACTGCTACATGGTCATGCCCTTCAGACTGAAAAATGCAGGGGCAACTTACCAAAGGTTGGTGACAATGATGTTCAAAGACCAACTCGGTAAAACAATGGAAGTCTACATCGACGACATGCTGATCAAATCCAAAAGGAAAGAAGATCACATCGACCAATTGAGAGAAGCCTTCATCATACTCAGGAAATACGGCATGAAACTAAACCCCGAAAAATGTGCATTTAGTGTGGCCTCAGGAAAAATGTTGGGCTTCCTAATGTCGTAGTGAGGTATCGAGGTCAATCCCAACCAAATTAAGGCCATCGAAGGGATACCAGAACCTTTGAGTGCGTCCAAGCTCTGAAGGAGTTAAAGGTGTACTTGTCCTCTCCATCATTGCTTTCAAAACTAGAACGGGACAACCCCTCCTCATCTATCTCGCCGTGTCCGAAGTAGCTGTGAGCGCAGTCTTGGTCCAAGAAATAAAGGTATGCAATCTCCCATCTATTACATTAGCAAAACACTAGTCGACGCCGAGACAAGATACCCCCATCTTGGAAAACTATCCTTGGCCTTAGTTGTAGCTTCACGAAATCTTAGACCGTATTTATAATGCCACCCCATCTCGGTCGTCATGAATTTCCCCTTAAGAAGCATTTTACATAAACCCGAGCTATCAGGCAGGCTGGCCAAATGGTCCATCGAACTAAGCGAGCACGATACTACATATCAGTCGCAAACGGCAATAAAGTCACAGGTCCTCGCAGACTTCGTCGCCGACTTCAGTGCAAAAATAATGCCCGAAGTCGAAAAAGAAGTCGTCCACGCTTCTCCCCAAACACAAGACCTCTAGGTCTTGTACACCAATGGCGCGTCTAACGCGTCAGGATCTGGGTTGGAACTCGTACTTGAAGTCCCAACAGATGAAGTGATTCGCCAATCCATAAGATGCCCCAATATGACTAACAACGAGGTCGAGTATGAGGCCGTAATTGCAGGACTGAGAGTAGCACTCAAATACGGGCGAAGCGGCTAAGATTGCGCTTGATTCCCAACTCGTGGCCAACCAAGTCACATGGACTTTCCAAATCAAGGATCAAAGTTTACAAAAGTACCAGACCGAAATCTGCAAGCTACTACCCCAGTTCGACGAATGTCAACTCGACCAGATTCCCTGAGCACAGAACACCGAGGCATATGGCCTCGCTAAATTAGTCGCAACCACCAAAAACACTACGACCGGGGAAATAAATGTGGTCCACCTCCTCAACTCATCGATAGATCTAATCGAGGTAAGAACCATAAAGCTGACTTGGGATTGGCACAACCGTATTATTATATATTTGCAGGACGACATACTCCCCAACGATAAAAAAGGCCAAGAAGCTGCGAATGCAAGCAGCCAGATGCAACATCATTCACAATGACCTATATAAGAGGACATATGGCGGTCCTCTGGCAAATGCTTAGGCCCAAATCAGACGCGACGCATCCTTGAAGAAGCACACGAAGGCCACTGTGGAGCTCACTTCAGCAATCGAGCTTTAGTCAGATGACTCATACGGGCAGGGTATTACTGGCGCACCATGAAAAGGAAAGCCACGGATTTTGTGAAAAGATGCGAACAATGCCAGAAGTACGCCTCAATGATCCACCAAGCAGGCGGTCACCTACACTCAGTAACTTCCCCTTGGCCGTACATCAAATAGGGAATGGACATCATGGGCCCCCGCCCGGCAGGACAAGGTAACATATGATTTCTTTTGGTTCTAACTAGCTATTTCTCTAAATAGGTGGAAGCAGGAGCATGCACCCAAATACGCGAACAGGAAGTGATCGCCTTCATATGAAAAAATGTCATATGTCATTTCGGTCTCCCCAAAGAGATCAGCTGCGAAAACGGACCCCAGTTCGCAGAAAAAAGGTCGTTGAGTTCTTTGAAAAATGACACATCAAAAGAATACTCTCAATGACATACCACCCCGCGGGTAACGGGCCAGCGGAATCCTCCAATAAGTCAATACTGAACATCATGAAGAAGAAACTTGAAGACGCGAAAGGACTATGGCCGAAAATATTACCAAAAGTACTTTGGGCCTACCGAACAACGCCAAAGACAAGAACAGGAAAAATGCCATACTCGTTAGTCTATGGGAATGATGCAGTAATACCGATCGAGTTCGGGGAGCCCAACCTAAGAAAACGGACCTAGAACGATGATGGTAGAATACAGGAACTCAGCGAAGTCGAGGAAAGAAAAGATATGGACTACGTGAGAATGGTCGTCCAAAATCAACAAGCAAAATGCTATCATAACAAAAAGGCAAATATCAAGCCACTCAAAGTCGGGGACTACATGCTTAAAGCTAAAATACAAGCAAGCAAAGACCCACGGGAAGGCAAACTAGGAACAAACTGGGAGGGCCCATATAAAATCACGGCAACAACAAACAAAGGTCATTCACACTATAAATAATGGAAGGAAAGAGACTACCAAAAAACTAAAATATTAAACACCTCAAGTACTTCAACTTCTAAAGGATGATGTCCCCAAAGTCGTACTCTTTTTCCCTCACTCGAGTTTTGTCCCAATTGGGTTGTCTCGAGGAGGTTTTTAACAAGGCGATAACAGAGATACTTCAGGGTTGAAGTGTGTTGATACCCAATTTTTCCCAATTTTTTTTAAAAATTGTATACATACCTTCAAAATCATACATTAGTAGCAATTGGTATTTTTTTATATTTTATTAATTTCTTCAGTATTTTATATCCAATAAACAATTACAAAATTGTATCACAAATGATTTCAAAAAACATTTCTTGATTTAATTTATTATTTATGGTCCTATTAAGACAAAATTATTCCATAAATAGCCAAATTGGCACCTTTTGGTTATAATCGCAATAACTTTACAATCATAGCCCAAGCATATAATTTTGTACTATTTTTACCAGAAATTAGTCATTTGTATTTTTAAATACTAAATAATCATTTTAAAACTATTTTCTATGCATGAGATTCATTTTTTTATAATTACTAGCTATTTTACAAATTATTTTAATTAATTTAAATTGGGCATTGAACAAATAGCCTATTCTATTTCAATTTTAGCTTAATTAGACCAGCCCAAACACCTAACTATATCTTACCCAACATACCCCAAGTCCAATTCCTAAATCTACCCGGCCCAATGCTGAATTTATCTTGGCCGTTGATCAATTTTGATCAATGGCCCGGATTTAACCTAAACGACCCCCCCTCCAAACCCCTTATTTCTCTTCTCACACTCCGCCGTGTCACCCTTCACTCTCCTCTCCAAGTCCTCTCTGCCCTAACCCTAATTTCCCCTCGTCATTGCTTGCCTACCGTCAACTATGATGGATTCTCATCATCCTCAAGCCTCTAATAGCTCCTCCCATGCCCGGTTTCTTGCTATCTCGAGGTCCTCAAGGGAACAGTGGCCGTTCACTTCCATCCCCTGAGTCTGTGCTTACAATTCTCAGGCCACCATGACTCGATCGAGTAAGATCTTTCTTTTTTTTTCCGGTTAAACCTATGTGTTTCTAAGTCGGCCTCTCTATTTCTGGGTTATTTTCTAGAAAACCCTAACCTCTTCTACTGTACCTCTTAGATCTATAACAGATCTGGGATTTTTCGGAGCTATTTTTGTTTGTTTTATGAAAAACCTTTCGATTTCTCAAAGTGTCACTTTATTTTCCCATTAGGGTTTCCGGAACTTTTCTTCAAAATATATTTCTGGTCTTTTTAATGTTGTTCTCTGATGTTTAAAAAACTTTTTGTTAAAATTTCTTTTTAGTCATAACTTGTTATGTTAAAACCCAGTTTTAACACTATAATCCTGAGTTTATCTTTGCCGATTTGTTCATGCGATTTGTGTGTATGCCTGTTTCTCATGAATATGTCCTGAGTCTCTGTGATTTCTACCCTATTATGCTTATTAGGGTTTCTGATTTGTTTCTTCCCGCCTAAATCATGTTTATTTTGTTTATCGACAGAAATTTGTGGTCATTTCCCCTAGCCAGTACTATTTTCTAGTTGAGTCCCTGATTTTCTGTGATTTCTACCCTATTGTGCTTATTAGGGTTTCTGATTTTGTTTCTCCCTGCCTATACTATGTTTATTCCAGAAGTTTGTAGTAGTTTCCATTAATCAGTGCTATTTTCTTTGAATCCCTAATTTCCTGTAACTGAATCCCTAATTTCCTGTAACTTACTGATTTCCTGTGATTGATGTCCTTTACTGATTTCCGACTTCTAAATTATTTTCTTGCCTTAATTATGTGGTTGACTATACTGTTAATTGATTCTTATGTTATTTCCTTAATTAGAACCTCATGTACCTAGCCTTAATCGCTTACTCTATACCGGTACTGTGTTTGAATTATTTCCTTAGTTGTTATATCCCAGCTATATATAATCTCTTTCCTTATTTGTTACCTGTCTTTTACCGTTTGAAATAACTCCCTTAATTAAGGGGGTACTTGCACTAATTTTTACTCTAATTGATTCTGAGTTCTTCATTCACTGAACAATTTCGACTCTTACCTTATTTACCTAGTTTTCGAACTGCTATATATATGCTCTCTTCTACTCTCATTAGACACGAACTCACTGGTTCAAAAAACTCTCTCTCACACTTAAAAACTTTTTGCTATTTCTTGCTACTTGCTGCTTCAATTGAATTAGCCGGCTGCAAGCCAAGGCTAATTATTGCATTCTACTACCCTATGCTTAGTATCTGTATCTCTTTAACTGGTATGTTCTGATTTAAATCCAAGTTCCAAACTCAATGTGTTTACTTACTGCTTTAGTTTACTAATCATCAGTCTACTTTCGTCCATTGTTTAGCTTTTCAACATGTAATTAACCTGTTTACATTACTACTTTACTCAGCATATTAGTTCTGTCCTAATTCAACTTAGGATCAACATGTTTATGAACTTGTTTAATCTCTTTATAGCATGTCCCAGCCTGACTCTACTCTATTTATGTTAGTCTGGTTTCTAGTATAAACCTTTCTTTGCAAAGCAATTTTGTTACCTTAAGTTGTCTGATTCTAAGTCCTCAGCTGTTTGTTCTGGAATCCATACTGTGTTGGTACCATTAGCTATCCCCTAATTCCATAAACCCCCTACAAAACCTCTATGTTTCTGCCTGTTATGTGTTCTCTGTACATGCCCTATGTGTCCCCAGTTCCCAACTCCCCTGTTTGAAAGTCTGTTGTTGAGCAATGTGGAATCTGCTCGCTCTATGGTTGATATGTTGTTTGTTTGGTCGACATTGTTCTTGTTTAACTATTTTACTATTAATCAACCCCTCTATTTTCATAAAACTTCTTCACTCAACTGAGTCTTTTTTCAATACTGTTTTCATATCAAAACCTTTTCAAAACTATGTCAAGCACTCTCACTCTACTCTTAGGTCCTTAGGTTCTGCCCCATCAGTGTGTGACTGTCTTGGGATTCCTGTGAGATCCCTCTAAACTCTGATGCACTGGGGCTGGCTCTTCCACACCGCACTTACTCAGTTCTGGTTATGAAATCTGGGTGTAAGTACTGCCGAGATCCTTGAGGTCCTTAGGGAACTCTGACACACCTGGACATGAGAAAGGCTATGAAACTCTGACAATCGAGGTTATGAACATCCGGTATCTTCAGGGTACATTCAGGCCTGCTTCAGGATCCCTATAGTTTAACTTCTTCTTTTCTATCTATTTATGTAATTCATTCAGCTATTTGTTTGTAATAATTATTGTAAATAGACATTGGGGATGGCTAGTGAAATGGGGAGGGTAGCTATATAGTTCTGTTAATATCATCGGGTAGAAAGCATATTTTAAGCTTTACATTATTTCTATCTGCATTAGAATCCATGTTTTAGGACCCACACATTCATTCAAATCATGCCAAGTATGCACTAGGTATCATGTTCCTAGGATTTCATGTCCTCTGTTTCAGCATCTCATCCATGCGTTTATGTTTATCACTTAGAAATCCTGCTCCTAGGACAATAAACAACGTTAACATAAAATATGTTACTCTTATGCATTCAAAAAATCATGTTTCAATCATTCTGTAACTCTTTTGTGCATTTAGAAATCATGCCTTAGGAATTCTGTTAATTTAATGATCATTGACATAAAACTATTGTTTATGTGCATGTTAGACACCATGCTCTAGGACTGTGTTGCATTTTCTTAACCACGCCTAGTTTAAACTACTGATTCATGAAAAGGTATATCACAGTCTCACATATGATTATCCAGTTTTAGATAAAATTGGTAACAATCCCTGCATTTTCTTAACACCTAGAACAACATGTTTTTAGGTAAAACAACTTCTGAATTGTCTAAAGGTTAACATGCTTAGAAATCAGTAGGCAAACTGATTAGGCCCCTGCTTCTGAGTTTATAAGAAAATAAAAGCTGCATATTTCTGTGCATTGACATTCACTTATATATCCTGTCTTAGGATCCTGTCTAATGAAACTGCCTCTTGTTTGTGTTTGAGACGTGTTCATTATCTGCATTACTTGTGGAGGTAAATTTGTGCCTCATAATTGCTTTCCTGCATTTATTTGATCAGTCCTATTTGTTTTTGCCTGTCGCTTAGAATTTTATCCTTCTAAAACCTTAGGGGTCTGTATAGAACTACCTATACTTAGAGGTCCTAAATTACTCCAGGACCCTTAAGAAGGGACGGGTAACAACATGCATAGAGATCGCTAATTAAATTCTCTTAATAACCGCTAAGGGGTGGGGTAAAGGGTAGATATGGATATGATGACCGATGCGCTAATGCCACGTGTAGCCCCTCACCGAAGAGTGATTACCGGGCATAGCATTGATGTGATCCTATAGGATAAACAACTTAGGAGTCCTCTATCCCCTACATATGTGTGCTTAGACTGCGAATCTTTTCAAAACCATTACTTGTTTCCATGTGTATACTTTGACTGCTTATTTGCTACTTGCTTAAATTCAGAAAGTTTGTTTGGCCGGGAACCACAGTTGTGGACTTTGAGGGGTGCCTAACACCTTCTCCTCGGAGTAATTTCAAGCCCTTACCCAATCTTTGGTTATTCAATTAGTGTTATTACAACTCTTAATAGGTGCCCTAACGCACCTTAATTCGTTAGGTGGCGACTCTTCAAGTCCTTCACATCCCTTTTCCCAAAAGAAAATGAGTTGTCCCAATAACGTCAAAAACCATGACTAATCCGAAAGGAGAGGAAAAAGGGGGTGCGACAAAGTGCGCACAGACGAAGGCACTAGACGACTAGTTCATTGCTCGACCTCTCAATACTTTTCCAGTTCGACTAATGAAGGGACTAGATAGACTGGGAGCGCCCGAAATATATGTAAATCTCTCCGAGTATATGAACAAATCACAAATACATGAAGTTTATTTATGTTTTCCCCAAGCGCTAGTTACATTAGACCTCGTTCGAATTAATGCCTATATCGGCTCTCGGCCATAACTAAGCACAGGTTATATTCGACTTCGTTCGAATTAATGCCTATATTGTCCCTCGGCCATAACTAAGCGCAGGTTACATTCGACCTCATTCGAATTAATGCTTATATCGTCCCTCGGCCATAACTAAGCGCATGTTACATTCTACCTCGTTTGAATTAATGCCTATATAGGCCCTCTGCCGCAAATAAGCATAGGTTACGTTTGACCTCGTTCGACTCAATACCTAATCGACCCTCGGCCATAAATAAATATACGATATGTTCGACCTCGTTCAAACTAACGTCCACTAGCCCCCAGTCATGATCAAACCTAAGTTTGTTTCCCTCGTTCGACCCCACTCGAGCTAGATTATTACGACCAAAGAAAACCAAGGAAACCAAGCAACAAAATCAAAAAGCATACAAACCCAAACAGAAGAAAAAAAGGATCGAGTACAAATAACGAAACTGGTATTTCATAGTTAGAATAAATTTTACAAAGGCTTGAGAAGACGCCCACCAAAAAGCGCACAAGTATGTGGCAACACAAAAGAAGAAACAGGAAAGCTGCTAATCGCTTCTTGGCCCAGCCGCACCATCAGCCTGGTCGCCTATACCATTGTCATCTGCCCCTTCACCATTTCCATCAGGATACTCATCTTCATACCACGCGTTCTCTTCAATCCGGTCCACGCCTGCATCATCTTCGTCATCACCGGCCTCCGGTGTAGCGGGATCATAGCCATGTGTAACCCGAGCACCACGTGCCTTATCCTCGAGGACGGCTTCCGAAATGGTTCCTGCCTTCATCAAATTCTAAATATATCCAGTTGGGCCTCGGCATGAATCCACTCTTCGTATAAATCTCGAGGGACATCAGGGAGGTTAGAAACATGGGAAGAGGATGGTCAAGTAAACAGTTGTGCCTTCTCGGCCTCTAGAGAGCTAACTCGATCACAAAAGCCAGAAGCCTATTTATCTAGTTCTCCAATCCGTTCATCAAGCCACTCTTCTTTGAGTCTGGCCATCTCCAAGGCATTCTCTTGCTCGGAACGGAGAACATGGATTACGATTTCCAAGGCCTCTGCCTTCCTCTTAGCCCCCGATCAAGCTGGCTCCACCTTTTCGAGATCCGCTGCTTTCTCGGTGACCTCACCACTTAAAGATCCCTCTTTGAACTCCCACTCCTCAAGCTCGGTGTGCAACGAGACCGCCTGGTCCTGAAGATCACCATATTGGGCTTCAACCCCTCTACTAACCTCCAACTCCTCCTCTTTGTCCCTTAACTCCCCCTCTAGAATACTGCATTTTTCGATGACCTTCACCAGCTTGTCATCTTTTTCCTTCAGCTCGTCTCAGAGAGTTCGGAATTTGCCACCTCCGCCAAACCACCTACAGATCTCGTGAAATGTACCGCGGTACTCGCGGTATTTTCTCTCCATCTTCAAAAAATAGCCTTATGCCTCTCCTCTTTTCAAGTGCTCTCAATCTCCAAAATCACAGTCTGAGAGAAAGAAAGAGTAAGAACGAAACTTTGAACTCGACATACAAAAACGAAGAGGGATCGAAAAATTTACCCTAAGAGTGTGGCCGACTATGCTCCTAAATAGAGTGGCATCCTTAAGCTTTTTAAGGATTTTACCCTCCACAACAGAACAAGGGGGGCCAAGAGAAGAGACCATGTCCTCCATGTCGACCATCAAATCTCGATCCATGGGGATCGTGATAGTCTGCATGGTCCCCTCCAACCTTACCTCTAGTCGGGTGAATCCCTCCCCCATCATCCTCACCTCCTCGGCATCCACATCAGAGCCTGTCTCGTAACCTTCCTCGGCTATGAATTTTCCTTTTATGTCTGCCCTCGAAGAAGAATCCTCGACATGTCGTGAAGATGATGGCTCATCCTGTCGCAAGTCATCAAAGACTCTCACCGATGGCCCTTCAAATTCCATCAAGGTCTTAGGGCGAGATGTAACCTTTGATTTCAGATGATGGCGGAATAACGTGCAGTAATTTGGCGTCATCTTCAAGTTCTATGGTTACCATTTCTCGAACGATGAAATTCCCCATCACTGAATTCACTGTCCGGATAGCTCCTTCGCCGATGTCCACCGATCTCCTCTTGTGGGAAAGCGAATTACCACCACTCGGCGAAGATTCCTCCGCATCGTCCTTGTCCACCAGATAAATCAAAGGAGAAGTTGGACACCCTGCTGACGATACATCCGTGGGTGCAGAAGAAGATGGTACGGAAGCAACAGTAGGTGTGGTCGATGAACGAGTAGGCTTGGCCGTGAACAGATGAACAAACAGAGGTAGATGACCGAGCAGGTCTAGCCGCGGTCTCAACAAAAATAGATTCCAAAGAAGAAGAAGCCTTCCTCTTGTGAAACGCAGGAGGAGGAGCCTTCTGTCTCCTCGAGGACCCTCGAACTGAAAAAGAAATTAAGTTTTATCATCACCAACAATGAACTATAGCGGGCGAGCAGCCATGCGGTCAAAGGAGGAATGAAAATAACTGACGAACTCACCAGCAAAGGAAGAAACAAGCCTGAACCTCTTGAGACCAACCCGGTCAGAAATGTTCCCGACCAAAGGAGGAGGCGCGAATTTGGATGCACAACGAACATAATATATTTAAAAATTTACGGTTAGAAACAGACAAATCAAATTCCTTACGCAAAAGACGTGTACTTACAAGCACGATTCCAGGTCTCTAGAAAGCCGTCTGCATTGGCTACCACGTCCTCAGTTCTGACGAAGAAGTAGTTGAGCCAGAATTGACGATTCTCTTTATCGTCCATCTTCACTACCAAGCACTTACCCCCTCGGTGACGAAGACGCAACATCGTCCCCGTATAAAACCTAGGGGCGAAGAGATGCATCAGGTGGCGAAGTGTGACCTCGACTCCGGCCAACCCGGAAAATTTCAAGAGCATCCTGATAAGCTTGTAACTGTATGGAGAGAGTTGGGCCAGGCAGACACCGTAATAATGGAAAAATTCCTCCGCCAATGGGAGAAGGGGGAGACTATAGCCAACCTGGAAAGGATACGCGTAAAGCGTGCAATATCCTGGACGAAGGATTTGCACCACGTCTCGCCTTGCCGGGATCAGATCGACGTGGACAGGGAAATTGAATTTTGCCCTAAGTTCAGCCAAATTGGCCTCTCCCATCACTGATTCCGAGATTTTGGGCTCAGCTTCGGGCGCTTTCGAGAAATCAGACCTAATTTTCTCACTACATGGGACTATTTCCTCCATCGTAGGAAAGTTCTCTTCATCAACATCGACAGAAATCCTATCGGCGTGAGGTGTTATCAGCACCGCCAAAGGGGTAGGATCAGTTATCATACCAGGAACAGAGAATACCTTAGTCATGTTGATTAAGAGAAGATGTTCGAGCAAGGAAACGTTAGAAGCAGCGAGAATCACTAAAACCAGTAAGAAGTTTCAAAGAATGGAAGATGATACAGAGTTTGTTGGGTGCAAGAGGTTTCGTAAAGGTTGGGACGTTACCCACATACCCCTATTTATAAGGATGCAGGCATCGAAACCAAGGAACTGACCATCATTACATGACACTGTAACCAAAATGGCAGGCTCAATCAGGAGACACACGTGAAATGAAGCAACGTCTCGGGAAAATCGCGTCATAATGACGTCAGTTGCCATGACGTCACCTTGATTCGCGGGATTTACAACTCTAGAACTTATGATTCACAATGGGACACGCTACCTACTCGCCCCGACCATCACGACTCATTCATATCGTCTAAACACTTCGGTCACGTTACACAATATCCGCTCATCGAGCCCGCTTGAGGCCAGCCTCAATAAGCGGAGGGACTAACTGTATAGGTCCAAAATTTGCCCTATAATATTTAGGGTAATGCATCATTAAGGAAAGAATCAGTCGAGGTCGGCCAGGGGATAGCGAGGTTCGTGGTAAAGAAGGCAGTGATGGCCGAGGTCGAGAATCGTTGACAAGACAACAACAACTAGTTTTCGAAATAAGATGTTAAAGAGAATATTCTCTGCACGTGTACTATTAAGGTTTGCTAGAGATATGTATCAAATATATAAGGGAAAAGGAATAAGGGCATGTAATATTCATTTGATGAGAACACTTTAAGAAGATTCTCTCTCTCTTGTAAAAATATAAAGATTACCTTTTTATCAAGATTCTTCCTCATATTATTCCCCACACCTTTCCACCAGATCCGAGGATTGTTCAAGCGAATCTGGATTCATCTGTCATTCATCATTGTCAGGCGAAACATTCGTCCAATCCATCTGTTATTGGGTGAATCATTTTTTTTATTTACTTAAATGTCATCTATTGCTAGTTATACCTCCATTATTGCTCATACTTTAAGAATATTTTGTACTTACTGTTATCAACCCTTTACTGGAGACTTATCCTCGTCTCACGCGCATTTTCAAATTATCTATAAATAGATTAAACTCATTATTACATAAATTTAATAGTTTAGCCGAAAGTTACACTTTTTGGTCAAAACAATTACGAGGATCAAGGCAGGATTGCATATCATTCTCCCGGGTTCGTTTCAAATATGTAGGTTCAACTCAAATTCCTTGATTGCACATAGGTAATATGTGATACAATGTACATGAAGTTAACTTGATCTCTCGCTTTTTTTTATAGAAGCACTAGAGAAACCGGAAAAATAATCTTAAGTTTGAATAATGGTGGAGAAAAAAGATAAAATTAAAAAAAGCAGGCTCAAGTTTTATGCAGGCCAAAGATATCAGCATCAATACTGGCATTGTTCACATGATGGCATTTTAACAATTTTCCACAGCTGACCTTTTCAATGAGGGGACCATAGGATTTAAACAGTCTACCTAAATAGGAAGTAAATACAAAAATACTTTTGAGGTTTCTTTTTGGCCACTTCTTTTAAACGCATTAACAAGTCTTTCTCTCCTCTTCATGCAATGATCAAATCAAACAACATTGCTTGGCCACTTTTAGGTATGCAGTTCTCTTCTTCAAACAACTATTCATGGCCAAAATTCAGCTCTTTTCACTTTCGATATGCTTTCCAACACACCAACTGGTGACACGTGTCCCATCACAGTTACCCTTTTGCTATCCAAGTCTATGCTGAAAGATGTCACCCCTGCTAATTCAAAATCAAATCATTCCCTTTATAATACTAATATTCAAGTTATTTACATTGCACAATTTAGTCGGCTATAACAGCATTTTGGAAGATAAGGAAAGGTCAAATGTAGTAATCATGAAACGCTAATCCTTACGCGAAATACAATCTAGTATATATGGTCATTATTGAACATAATAGCTCATACTATCATAGAAAAACAGTAGGTAAAAGAAAATTCTTGAAATTACAAAGGCATGCAAATGGTGCAACTGCTTCATTATATATAATGGGAAATTGTAAGTCTTCTGCTTCAAGTTGAAACCTTTTAAGAATATTCAATGTGGCTCGTGATCTTTCTTGGTGACATTATTAATCATTGACTCCAGTAATAACTTATTAGTTTCCTCCAAATCCAAAAAGAAAAAGATCAGAAATTCTATTTCATTTTTTGCACCTATACATGCTGCATGACAAAAACTTGGGTAAATGAAAAATGCAGTGATGTATTTTCTTGACTGATTTTTCTAACTTTACCAGTTTTCAAGAAGGGGAGGGAAAAAAAAAGAGTTATCAAGATAAATAGTATTGAAAGTTTGTATACCTTCCATTTTGGAGAGATGTTTCTTCAGTTTACCAGCACAGCCTTGACAATGAAGAGATACTCTCATCACAACAACCTGCATTAATATATGCCACCACCATAAACACACTACATTTTCTTTTGACAACGAGTACATAAAAAATGCTAGTAGTAACATCATAAAAAAAAAATAACCTGGAATGTGTTATCTGAAGAGAGTAGTGAAGGAACAACAATTTGGGAACCTTTTTCTTCATCTTTCTTAGAAATCCTCAACTTGGGAACAGAGGAACCAACAGCAATACCATTTCTTGATCTCCTGCTAATAGTAGTAGTGGTAGTAGTAGCAGTACTGATCATAGGCATAGAACTAAGTGTACGAGGTACATCTCCCAACCTAGTACATTTGGAGTAGTTGTTAATTAGTTTTGCATGTTCTTCCGCCAACACTCTATGCCGCGCCACCGGCACGACAACCGACCTTGAATCACAGCTCATGCACACTGCAGTTGCCACTTGAGGCTGGCACATAAATCCTCTCATCTTCCTGCTGCCGCCTAATTTCTTGTAGTTCATATCCTAATTAGCTCTATGTATGAAAATGTATTTCCTTTGTTTTGGGGATGTGGAAGAAGTAGGGACAAAGTTTTTGAGGTTGTTGTGAAAGATATATGGTGTATAAATATTGGCAAAATGAAGTGAAGAGAGTAGAGAAGTAATTAAGGGAAGGAATGCTTCTCTTTATGACTTAGCAACCAGTGGGGCTTGGTACTTGCTAGTGGCAGAGTTGCATACTCCACAGTATTTCTATAATGAACTTAAGTCATACTCTAATAGGATAAAGAGTTGTTATACTATCAATGCAGTTTAACACATTATAATAGGTTAGTTTTAATATTTACAAGGTTGCCAACTATACTTATTGCTTAGATTTACGTCAAATAACTTAGAAGTGACTTGATCATATAAATATATTTTACACATAAGAGGGTTGTACAAGGGTGTTCAAAGTTATTTTTTTTATCAATAACAAGTAATATTTTACCCTATACACAATATAATATACATAGCTTCATCCCTAACTCTTGTAGATTTACTGTTCTTAAGCCATGTTTGGATATGAGGAAAAAAATAAAGTGTCTAACACATTAAATCGTCTGCCAATTATTGTATCCCTGAAAGAGACTCATGAAAAATAGTATACTTGAGTATTTTTTTACTTTTGGTATAATGAAAGTAGCAATAGACTTATTACTCGTAAAAAGTAGGATGTTGGACTTTAAGCATTGGGCTTCAAAGTCTAAGACTGTGAATTGGGAAATGGTGGGAAATAAAATGGAGGGAAATAAAAATTTGAATCAAGTGAGCTTTTGTCATAAACTTTGTACCACATTGGTGAAAGACAACTACACTTGTGTGTATAAATATAGGATCACTTCTTAGAGCTCTTAAAAGGAGTTGAAGAGGATGTATCCTCGCGCCGTCGTCGTCGCTCGCTCCGCTCGGCTTCGGCTTTGGCTTTGGATTTGGATTTGGATTTGTCAAATGATCGATCGATAAGATTATTTTTGGACAAAGTTTATTTAATTAATTATTTAATAATTAAATTAAATGTCAGTTAGTTCATTAACGGAATTAACTGAAATCCAAAAAACGCTGCCTTTGCTTGTTTTCCTTCCTGAACAGACACTTTTGTTCCTGAACAGACATCACACCTCTTCCAATAGTTGCCTATAAATTCTGAGGCATGGCTTAATTTTCCAGACACTGAAAATCACGAATTCCATTCTGAATACTGCATTCTACTTCGCAGTCTCTCTCTCTCTCAACTTCGTAAGTGTGATCTTGCTCCGTTCTTTGAGTTTGTTGGTATCCTGCAGTTGGTATTGCCACTGTTGCAGGAAGGTTATTCCGTTTCATCCTGGGAGGATTTAATCCATTACCTTGGCAACTTGTGAGGGGGTTAAAATTCCTTAAGGACACACAAGGAAATTGTGGACTCGGAATATTATTTATCGTTTATATATATTTTCTGTTTCTTCTAACAGTTCTTCTGATTTTCTGAGTTTTAACACAGAAGCGATAACAGGGATATGTTATAAGCTTTGAATTTGGATGGTCAAATGAATCAGAGATGAACAGAAGAGTATCAGTTTGAGTAGTAGTACAATAAATGAATCTGTAAGGTCAAGACTTTGGACAAATACAGTACAACTGAGTTCGCACTTGTTTTTTTGTTGATGTCCACAAGGAGCAAAAGTTTTCAAAGTCAGAGATTTGAAATTTATCAGAATTCCTGTGAATGGAGCCCCAGAATAACAGATACAGTACCAAATGACATCTTAAACCAGTTCAAAACAGACATTGTTTTGATTCTTTTGACTATTTCTGTGTACAGAAATTTCGTTAAAAACAGCCGAGTCCTTACGGTTTCATTAAGTTTCTATGAAATGTAGATCAAAATGATGCGCAAAACAGGATATAACACAAATGTTTCTAACGTTTGGGACATCATGGTAGCTCTTTACTAAAGCTACTAACACACACTTTTAGGACATGCTCAATTGAGCACCAAATATATATATACATATATATATATATATATATATATATGTGTGTGTGTGTGTGTGTGTGAGACCCCCCCATGTGTTTTTTTTCTCTTTTCTTACGTAATATATGTAACATGGCGTGGTTATATTAGGTATATATTATTGGGTATAGCACATTGGAAGAATAAGACTGAAAATGTGTGGTAATATCAAGGAACTAAACTAAAGCTTTAGGTCAAAGGAATCCCTTAAACAAAGGTTCGTGGTTAAAGAAATGGCTCTGGTAGTACCCCGCGTGTTCGGAAGGTTTACTTGCACCTGTGGGATAAGATTAAGAGTGTCTAATATGCTAAGAATAATATGTTAGGAGGTATTATAATATCACACTGGTCACATGTTAAGTTTTGGAGTCAAACAAGTTGCGAAATAAAGGTCGGCAAAAGTTATCGTAAATTTCTCTAATAAATTTTCTAAACTTCGGATCAAATGTATCAGATCATTTTTCCCAATATATAAAGTGTTATGGGACCCAGAACCTACCGAATCGAAGGTCTATGAGTCTAGTTCGCAACCAAAAAAAAAATTCACATCAAACCGTCATCGAAGTAAAAAGTTATGACTGTTTTACCGCGGACTGTCCGGGCTGAAACCGGGTCGCGTCAAACAAGTGGTATAAGTCGGAAAATTCGACTTTTAAGACCCCAAAACATTTCATTTTAGTCCCAAAACAGTGAGCAAGCTGAAGAGAAGGTCCCATGGTGTTCTTGAGTGATTAAGGTGCGTTTTTTACGATTTCTATCGTTAAAGTTTGCCCCTGTGCCTAGAAACGCAATCTCTATGCTTTGCAATCGTTTCCTCCTTCTATTAGCTGTGTTTGGAGCTATTTTTGGAAGATAGGAATTTGTTGTTCTTGCTGGTTCTTCAGGCTTTATACTTGGTTTGCCAAGGTAATCATCTTGGGACTCTTTTATGATCGTTTTTACAAAGTTCTACGGACGTTTCGTCAAGTTAGGGTCATATGGAAAATCTGCCGATTTAAACTCAATTATGAATTGTTTATAGGTGCGTATAAGCTGCATACATATAGTGTTTACGATGCTTAGGACGTAAGGAACAACTTTCGTGAAGGAACTACAGGCATTCGGACATTCGTTGGAGAGGTATATTAAGGCTAAGCTCCGTCCTTCCTTTTAGCACGAATTCTGAGAAATTCCTAAAACGCCAAATGTGATATTTTACTATTCTATTGCTAGAAAGACCTTTTGTGAAAGGCATTGGGATCGTAGCTGAAGTATTTTCATGATGCTATTAGGTTGATATTCCGCTCGTTCGGTTAAATAGGGTATTCGACATCTATATATATCAATTTGTCGGCTTTCTTAACTATATGTCCATATATATGAATTCTTATTCGTCTTTGGGTTGTGTGACTTA
>ML354313.1:20524-30759 GCA_005239505.1 Nicotiana paniculata
CAAAAAACATATGAGGTTCACCGAGACATTTGTATGCGATACGAAGGTGATTATGAGATTATGAGAACAAGAGTACCAATGAGCCAAGATTGCCTAAGTTCTTGTTATGGCCTATTATGTGCATTCAAAGTCCATATTATACATGGCATATTATGCAGGGACTTCGAGCTATAATCGGAGGTAAGGGGCCTATTTGCCCGAAAGACTATATATATTGTACAGATGGCCACAGGTTGGCAATATGATACCGGTTAGCTACCGGGAGAGACCGCCATTGCTAGCATTTGGTTGGGTATGTCATGCATTTGCATCAATATATATGTATTCACGACATACGATTACACGAGCATACCATGCATATTTGATTACTATGAGGTCGGATGTCGGCCATGGAGTTTCAGTGTCAGGTGTTATCTCTATTACCCTTTTTACATCAGCTATGTATGATTCTACTTTCTGCCTTACATACCAGTACATTTTTATTCGTACTGATGTCCCGTTCCTGGGGACACTGCATTTTTGTTTTGTGCGTGCAGGTCCAGGTAGGGACTCTGATCGACCCCTCCGCTTAAGCTCCACCTCTTCCTGGAGCTTTCGTAGGATGGTTACTTTTGTTGTACAGTTTGAGTATAGTCGGGGCTTTGTCCCGACAGTGCTTATGACACTCTTAGAGGCTATTGTGGACACAGTATTCTGGGTTTCTTTTTGCAGCTTTCAGTCTCCAGCCCATAGGCTTGGCATGTATATATATATGTGTGTAGGCATGTATGTCTTCAGCCGCGGCCTCATCGGCCAGCTAGTACTTTATTGTTTTGGCTTGTCTACCTTTGTTTATATGACTTGTTGTTATTCAGGTCATGACCTTAATGGTCCAGGCTTAGTATTTCAGATCTTGTGCTGCCCGATTTGTTGGACCCCCAGTTTAGTTAGCTAGTACGTTTAGTGGCTAACTCGATCGAACACAGTATCGAGTGCCAGTCGTGCCTCCCCTAGTTTGGGGCGTGACAAACTATATATATATTAGGTGTACCTAACACTATAGCAACTTGCTTTTACCAAAACTTAATACATCACTTTCCTTATTTAGTGAATGGGGTTATTGGCGTAGCAGTATCTATCCCAAAGTCAGATGAAGATGAAATCGGAAAAGGAGTTCCTTTGTGTGGTCCTAAAGATGGATGACAATTATATTGTGATAACAACCTACGCCTAAAAATATTCATGAACATTTATTGGTTGGTTTAAGAATAATAGACACATCCCTTTCCTTTCAGATATTGCATACGCACAGATAAAAAAAAAAGTGAAAAAGTCACTCTCAAACTGACCTACCAAGAAAAGATGTACATATTACATATCTTTGTACATAGAAGAATCAACTCTTACTCATTTCCCTCTCTTTTTTGCTCTAAAGTACTAAATAGCAAAATCTACAGTTTTGTCTTCATTAATCAGCAATACAATGCCAAAAACTTCTAATTTCATCCTCATTAATCAGCTCAGCAGTATGCACTTGGTTATATATGGCGCTAATCCATTGTAATTCGTAACTGACATAACATGAAGTTATTAAATAGCAGGAGTCAACTTGAGACCGTACATTTTCATATGTACACAGTCTTCGATTGAACAGACTTTGATGGATATAGAGATACATAAAACTACAAAGGACATTGTTAGATTTCGGTTAGAGTTCATACATGCTGAGGTTTAGAACGCGATGTTACCAAAATAAGCAGTTATGCTCTTCAACCTTCCACGAAGCATATTCTCTTCAATCTGCATAAGGAAACCTAGCTCTAGTAAAACTGTTTAATGTACCATGCTAGCACAACAAAGAGAAGCAGACTACCTCGATTTTCATAGGCGGAGAAGACAACCAAGAAAGCTCTTCAACTTGTTGTATGTCCACATTACGAGGCAAATACATAATGACATTTGGTGTTATGTTTTGAGCAACTTGGAACAATGAATAACTGCACAAAGTAAAAGAGCTTTTTCAACATGTAACTTAAAAAGTCTCATCAACAAAACACATCCCAATCCTATTAGACGGAAATAAGGTGCATTTGGACTATAGCTCTTTAGATAAGATCGGAATATATTAACATAAGGATTGAAAATATTCTCAGAGTTATGTTTTTTAATTTTTTAATTTTGGGAAGTTACTCTCAGATTATCAACAGAACTAGAAATACAAGTATCGGTTTATTAAAACCATGGACAGCAGTTGAAGATTGGATTAATTATAACCTCTCCTAACCACACCCATCTTCTCAATCACATCTGGGAAATTTCATATGAAACAAAGCCTGATGATCAAGCTTTGATTCCCACCTTTCAACTGTACCACCCTTTTTGGCATATTTATCTTTATAGAAAAGTTCTTGGGGTAATTTAAGACAAAACTGAGGGGAAACGAAATGAAAAGAAAAAAGGAAAGAAAACAAAAGTTGAACTGCCAAGTGTATAATTGATTTTAAGTGACACCAAAAGCCAAATATATGGAAAGAAAAATTAACATAGCGTAAAAAGAGTAGATACAGATTTTACTGAAGAGTGCAACTGATAATGACAGGTCTAAAATGCAACATGAGAAAGTAACTACCAAATAACAAATACCAGAGTGACATAGAAACAACTAATTAGCCATATGCAGGACATACCCATTTTTTGGCTTCAGTAAGTCGAGGGTAAAAGTTTCATTTTCCATATATGCTGGACCACCCCATGGAGGTGAAAGAAATACTACGTTTCCCTAGTAAAGAGAAGATGGTAACATTTAGGAAGAGAAACTGCAAAGGGGAAATTAGAGAATGGCAAGGATTGAATGGGAGTCCCTCAACAACGCATTATATTTCGGTCTCCCTGAATTTTATGGACTTGCAATGCTCAAAACCTTACAACAGCATTATTTATTGATCCTTGGGAAATCTATTATCCAATTCTTTGCTGAGAACATATCACTTGGTGAAGTACACAAACACATAATAGATGGTCCAATATGCAGCTATCCAACCCATCAAGATCTAACATGCTTTAGTTTCATGATACTCGAAGGTAAGTGGAACAATAGCATAGCAAGAAGTAGAATCTATCAACAGGTAGTTTAAAATCCTCTCACAGTTTAAAACTTTAAGGAGATGAAGTGATGCTTCTTTGTAAAGGTCAGCTTTCTGGATTTAGAAGTTTTTTCACCTACTTACAGAACGGGACAATCTACGTCACAAGGAAAATTCTATGGACATCCAGTGTCATAATTATTTCATACAACTAAGGCTGCTTCCAGCAACAAATAAGAAGAGGCTCCTTCAAGTGACAGAAGCAAGCATTTTTGTGGAGACAAATCTGGAATCCTGGACAACAAGGAAACAACAACAGACTTAACCTCAATAGACAAAACAGGATGCTGTATCATCCTCTCTTTTTTTAATCAAGAATGCTGTATCATCCATTTTTGAAAAGCCACGTGATGCCAATGGCTGCCGAACAACCTAAGCTTTAGCCTTGACACAATGGTAAAGGTGCTCCAGGATAGTTTGCAAGACATAAATGTCTTTAAATCATTTTGGTTTTCAAGATAGTAAAACTAGGTGAGGACATAATTTTAAAGCTTCACATGACAAAATACAAATGTAAGGTACCAGAAACCACATTTTTGTTAATATAAGCCATGTTTATCATTTTTGTTGATCAGAGCCACATCTACACCAAAAAAAGAAAGTGATAATTAAACTGCCAAACAAAAAGAGCAATTAACGCGGATATCTAAATCAAGAGTTCCAAATCAGTAGTGCATCATGATTATAACAACCAAACACAACTGTCTAGTTATCTAAATACCAGTAAGGACAGCCTGAAGCATAAAACAGCCTCACTCTTGTGCGCGGGTAAAAGATTTGCATTTGACCATTCCCAAACTGCACGGCATAGAGCCTTGTGCTGCCATCAGCTAAATCCTGACAGTCCCATACTGTTCCTTTTTAAAATCATAATATCCTAGAAGGATAATATTGAGGCAGCATGAGCCTCGTATCAAATGTGAAATTCATGAACAAGTTAATCACTGCTATATATAGAAAGTTGATCTAACAAAACTAGTGCATGATCCACTTATACAGATAAACCAACTTACAGTCAATAGGATCCAGCTTATCATTCTACTGACTCCAGCTAGATAAAGATACTATAGCTTTTAACAGAGGGGATGTACGTATACACACAATCGACAGGGAGATTTAGAGAGAGAGAGAGAGAGAGAGAGAATGGACCTTCAAGGATGGGGCCAGTTGGAAAAAGTCTCCCACGATGAAATCAATACGCTCTTCAACACCGTATACCTTTGCATTTTCAAAAGCCAATGCAATTTTTCTAGGGTCAATATCAATTGCAACGACATGATGACACCTACGTATGAGATCAGGGAGATAAAGATATTTTATAAGTCTAAGAACCATAAAAATCATTAGACTACCATTCTCTTATCAATAGCTTCAAGAAGATGTTTCTCAAGACCCATCTGATGCATGTAGCTCGTATAGAGCAAGTGCACTAGATTTATGACCAATCACCATAAAAAAATTGCATCACTGAAAGAAGCAACAGGCTTTTTGAATTAACATTGTAGTAAATGCAATTTATCTAAAAACAGATGCTTGTTTTGGTTAGTGTTTCTATCTGTTTTACTACTTCTTTGAGACTAGACACAAGCAATTCAACCAACAGAACATTTCAACTTCTAAACCTATAATCTCACAGAAATACATGTCTACGAGATTGACTAAGATTTAATGAACTCTTATATACAAAACAAGTAAGGAATAATTCTCATTTTTGCGTATACTAGGTGACTTTCAACTTGAACAACGCACAGAGAAATAGAGAATGGCAGTAGAGGAATTAAATAATGGGTTCATTTACATCTTTTTTGTTCTTTGTATTAGAGGCAGAGTAAAAGAAGACCCCAAAAATAGATGAAAACAATAGGACTCAGCAAGAAACACTACACTACATACATAGTTGCAAATTGGATAGCATTTCCACCAACACCAGCGAAAGCGTCAATGACGACACCGCCGCCACAGCGGGCGGCATGCCTGACGGCAATCTGCTCCGGCGTAACTGAAAACCAGCCCTCTTCATCCATCTTAATTCCTTCGTCATACCTTAAGAAAAGATCATATCTTTGGACCCAATACTTCTTCACCAGTGGGCTTAATCCTTCTTCTCCTTTAACACCAACTGCTTTTTTACTTCTCCGTTTTGCTTTTAACTTGACTGTGAAAAGAAAAAAGTTCTCAAGATATTGGGGAATGGTGAAAGAAGCTGGTTTCCAAATTATGAGAGGATAAAAATTAGCAATGTAATTATTGATTCTACTAGCCAAATGGGGTTACCTCTTCTCTTGAAAAACCTGGGTTTACGTTTTCCAGCAGAGCAACGGCGTTTAAGTAGCCCTGCAACTTCAGTAATCACGCTATTCATTTTGGTGTTTCTTTTGAATCTCACACACACACAGACTGCAAATGTTTTTCCAATGGAGAATTTTGAGAAATCAAAGCTTTCGAAACGAGATGACGCGACTTGGGAAAAGGAAAAGAAACAAGCTAAAAAAGGAATTATAGCGCTCAACTGCTTGTAATGAAAGTTTTCGGGAAAATGGTATAAATGAACCCTCATGTTTGGGAGTAGGTTTAATATAGTCCCTTAAGTATATTATTAAGCAATTCTGATTTTTTAAGTTTATCAAGAGTGCGTTTTTGAGTTTCAGTCAAATATTAATAAATTCTTATTGTTAGATTTAATGAAAATTATAAAATAACAAAAAAATTAAACACTTAACGAGAACTCATATTTAGAGGTGCAATTTTTTATAATTTTTTATTCTTCTAGTGTCATGTGCAGTTTTTTTAGGTGAATTATATATTTTTTGTTTATTTTTAGTGTCTGTTAGTACAATTTAGTGTTACAATTTCAGCAATTTGACAGGACTTTCTTTGGCTAGAACTTTCTTTAACATCCAATGTTTGTTAATAATAAAGTTATTAACGGAGATAAAAAAAAATGTTCACTTTTGTCAAATTTAAGAATTCAAAACTGCTCAGGAATATATTTTTTATAAATCATTTTTGTTATCTTCTCGAAAGCACTTTTGGTAATAACTTTAATACAGTTTAAATTTTATCTGGAACTAGAGAATAATTGGTAATTTAATGTCAATATAGTCTATGGAGAATACACGTAATCCCACATAAAAAAAAAATTATGAATTATTTATTTTAATAATTTAGTTTAAATAAGTCGTATCTTGCTCAGACCAATAAATAGAGCCGAAGTTATAATAATTAAGCTAATAAAAAATTGAAATAACTAATTATAGTAAATATGAAAGGCTAAATTAAGTGAAATATATATTTTTATATATATATATATTTAGAAAGTACTTACCTAAGTTTTCGTAAAATAGGAGGATAGGCAAAACATTGAAATTAAGCTCTATTTCTTTCACTACTAGTTGTAGCACCCTCATCAAAATGACCCTTGAAGTAACACTACTTCGATCCTTTCTCTGTTTTGCTTCTATTTTCATTTCAAATTTCTTCCCCTCTTTCTTCCAACATAGCAAATCGAAGAGGAAAACTTAAGATTTAATTTGTAAAGTGAACTATCTGTAGGATTTGTCATATGCTCATCATATCCAAGTTTTAGTTTCATTCATAATGTTGGCCTATTAAAAAGTTACTATTTCAGCATGTGTGTGGTTGTGCCCTTATTAATCCAATGGTCGCTAAGCATATAAAATTTATTGGATTCAAATTCAATAAATAATTGGGACTATATTATAAATATACTAGTGCAAATAAATATTATGGACTAATATAATTGAATTAAGTCCAATATATATGGACTAAATAAATAAGTCTTAATCCTTTGGGTTAACCTATTTAATTGGGCTAAAATGATTAGCCCATTTCATTAAGCCCAAAATGTCATTTTCCTAGAGGCCCATTTTGATGCATGTGTCAAATGACGTGGCACGCCAAGTCAAACAGAAGAGCCAATATGTAACGACCCGACCGGTCATTTTGAGAATTTAAGCTCCGTTCGGTTGTATAAGGTCATAAGCAGCCTCACTTTGTGAATATCGACCTGTGTGCGTGGTTAGATTCAGTTACCGGTTAATCGGGAGTCAGTTTGGGAGAGAATTTTCAAATTTTGAAGCTTAAGTGAAGAAAGTTGACTGGAGGTTTGACTTTTGTGTAGACGGCCTCGGAATGAGTTTTGGTTAATGTCAACAACTTCGTATGATGATTTTGGACTTAGGCGCGTGTCTGGAATTGGATTTGGAGGTCCGTAGAGTGATTTGAGGTAATTTGGTGAAAGTTAGGATTTCGGCGATTTCGGTCGATGGGTGAAATTTTGATATCGGGGTTGGAATGAAATTCCATAAGTTGGAATAGGTTTTTAGCATCATTTGTGACGTGTGCGCAAAATTTCAGGTCATTCGGATGTGGTTTGGGTTGGTTTTGGCATCGTTGGCGTATTTTTGAAGTTTAGAAATTCTAGGCTTGAATCCGAGATTTATTTGATGTTTTAATGTTGTTTTGGGTGTTCCAAAAGTTCGACTAAGTTCATGTGTTGGTATGTGACCTATTGGAGTAATTGGTTGAGGTCTTGAGGGGCTCGTGATGGTTTAGAACGGTTATCGGAAGGCTTGAAGTTTGGAAATGCAGTTGGTGATGCTGTTCTCATGTGGTCGCACCTGCGGATAGGGGACCGCAGGTGCGGAACTTTGGGGCGCAGGTGCGACCCCCGCAGGGGCGATTCTTGGGTGCAGTTGCGGGTAGGATCACAGGTGCGGTTTGTGTTTCGCACCTGCGATTGCGCAGGTGCGGTTAAGTGGTCGCAGGTGCGGATGTCCTGGGCAGATTCATATAAATGAGGGTTAGCCATTTTCTTCACATTTTGAGCTTTGGACTTCAGATTTGGGAACGGTTTTGAAGGTTTTTCATGCAAATTAATTATATTTCATGAATTAGTTTTTATTTTTATCATTTATATTTGTGTTTTGGGTTGAGGGAATTGTGTGTTTTGAAAGAAAACTTCTAAAATGAAAAATCATGATTCGTAAAATCAAATGTTATCGGAATTGAATAAATTTAGTATGGGTGAACTCGTATCGGAATGGGTAATCGAAATTCGTAAAATTTGTCGGGTTCCGAGGTGCGGGCCTGGGAGTCGACTTTTGAGCCGATTTTTATAATATTGTAAAGATTGGGACTTTATTATTCGAAATAGTTCCTTATACGTTTTATATGTATTTTGAAGTTGTTTTAGTTGACTTTTAGCCGTCCGGAGGTCTTCCCGCCCGAGAAGTCTATTTTTGAGTACTGGGTTGTCGTCTTTGAGGTAAGTATCTTGCCTAACCTTGTGTGGGGGAACTAACCCTTAGGATTGAGTCTTCTATGTTGATTGTAGTCCGCGTACGCGAGGTGACGAGTGCGTCGGACTTGTTTGCAAATAGATTTCCCTTTAGGGATTTTAGATCTTTATGTTCCCCGTGTATGAATTAAAATTGTTATATTTGAATTCTTGATTTCTAGTTTCATCTCTCCCTGCTCAAATTAGAAGTACTCACCTAGCATTCCTTGTTTCTTATATGATCTTAATTGACTTAAATGAAGATTTTATTTTTCCTACCGTTATACTATATCTTTCTTCATACGCTGCCTATGTGACAAAAAAACTAGTATAATCTCGCCCTATAAATGTCTAACAATTAATTGGAATATCTATATGTTGGTCAAGCATGCCCGTGAGTCGTACATTGTGATTTAAATAATTTTTCCCTTAAGTACTACTTAGGTTTAATTGATCACCGCCCATGTTGATGGTATTTCTTTGATGCTGCCTATTTACTGAGCATTTGTTCAAACTGAGTTTATTTGGTGAAGCTAATTGTCTAAGTGAGATTCGTTATAGTTGATTCCCTTGCCGGGATGATTTGGTTTCTTGGTTGCGAACTTGAATATATAGAAGCGTTGTTA
This sequence comes from Nicotiana paniculata, assembly GCA_005239505.1. Lineage (NCBI taxonomy): Eukaryota > Viridiplantae > Streptophyta > Magnoliopsida > Solanales > Solanaceae > Nicotiana > Nicotiana paniculata. Next base: position 29,572 of record ML354313.1, read on the forward strand.
TATTTGTCTTGTTTTCCCCTCGTTATGCTGATTTCTCTTTGTGCTTGGCATTCATTTCAGTGTCTACTTCTTATGAGTGAGTTTTATCATTTTTGTGATTTAAATCTTTGTATTGATTTGCTCATCACACTTGCATTCGGTCTTGTTTGCTTTTGCATCGGTTGTGGCAATATATGTTGTTTCTGTCGCATTCTGGTTGTTTTTCCTAAGTGGCTGCATTGCACATTTAAATTGGGACTACGGACTGAGACCTGGGAGCTTTCCCCCTGTACTGCATTGCATATTTAAATTGGGACTACGGACCGAGATCCGGGAGCTTTCCCCATGTACTGCATCGCATATTTAAATTGGGACTACGGACAAGATTCCGGGAGCTTTCCCCCTGTACTGCATTGCATATTTAAATTGGGACTACAGACCGAGATTCGGGAGCTTTCCCCTCGTACTTCATTGCATATTTGAATTGGGACTACGGACGAGATTCCGAGAGCTTTCCCCCTGTACTGCATTGCATGGCAAATTCTGAGTTGCGGACTGAGTTCCGATGGTTTTATCATTGAGGAGATTTGGATCGAAAGATAGATATATACATATTGAAAAAGTATAGCTGCAGGAAAAGTTATGTCTGAAGGACTTCTATTTCGAAAGTATATTTGAAAAGTATTTGTCATGAAGAAAAATGATATTTGAAAGAGCAGTATTTGGGAAAAGTATATTTCAATACCACGTATTTTGATGATATTTGAAAGAGCAGTATTTGAGAAAGCATATTTGAACACCACGTATTTTGAAGAGACTGTGTTTTAAAGATTTCTCTTTATAAAAATATATAAATATACATTCAGATAAAGTATGCTTCAAAGAAGAAATTTCTCTATTCCGAAATGATTATATCTTTAAAGCTTTCGAAATAAACTCATGATTTAAAGGTTTTCACTCGAAGGTTTGACCAGTTTTATTGAGTTTATTGGCTAAGGCCTGACGTGAATAAATTGATGCAGTGCTGAGTTGCTAGTTGTTTATTAGGTTGTGGTTCCCGACATTTGGCTTGCATTCTTTCCATTCTCTTTGCGTATTTATATTATGTTGTCCGTTGATCGTAATTATTGAATTTTCTTCCGTATCATTCGATCGTACCGTTATTTATATCGAAAAATCTTTAGATAGATATTATGTTTCGGTCATTGG
>MDKI01022210.1:0-14202 GCA_005239505.1 Nicotiana paniculata
ATATATATATATATATATATATATGTATGTATTTTCACTATAGGCAAGGATAATAATAATAATAATAATATTTAATTCCATAATTAACGTGTCTCAAAATTTTTATTAATTTAAGGAGTGTTACATGCCGGTTCGATTTGAACACCCCATTTGTCACTATGTTTCATGAGTAATGTTTGGTGTGGCAGATTTATAAGACTGATGAAGTCAATTCTTTTCTTCAGTTCTAGCATAATATTTTATGCTAGCAAAGAATGAGATTTCACGTTCTTTAAGGATTGAACTGAGATATGAGAAAAAAAATTACGTCGTTTTCATAATATTTTAGGTGAAGTTTTCATAACTTTGATAAGTTATATAAGACATAAACTGAGATACTGATAATGTAATAACGAACGCACAGTATGTATAGATATTAAAATCAAACCAACACATATATCTTCAACCCCAATATTAATCAATTAATCAATCTTATATTTGTTCGATATTTGTTCTCTTCAACTTAGTAAAGAAATAATTTGTCCTTTGTATAATCAATACGTAACTACATGAAGGAGGAGAACATAAAGTCTAACCTCCGTGACATTTAAACGGCAAATTATAAAATTTGCTTATTTTAAACCTACTAATTATCATTACATTATAATCTTTCCAATTGGAAAAGGGACAAGAAAAAAAAGTATAGTTTCTAAACAAATGACGCATCAAAACTCTTATACATAATTATGGCAGTCGTACTCTCACAACTTGTTTGGATGGTTGTTACATAATGTATTGTATTGTATTGTACTGTATTGTTTGATTAATATAATGTTTGGATAAATTGTATTGCTTTCGTTGTTTTATGATATCATGCACCAACAGTATGAATAATAAATTTACAATATTATAAGGAAAAATTATTATACATGATAAATTTATTATATAAAAAGGTAAAGTAAATAATAAAATAAAATTGTTTAATAATAGTAACCTCTCCACAACCTTAAACTACCAATTGGTTATGATGCGTGCTACTGAGTTTAAACTTCTCGTTGCAAACCACATACCCCACGCATAAAAAATCCATCCACATAAAGTGGCAACCACCACCTCCCCAAACATACAAATTGAACACCGATGCTTCTTTTTTAGGCAGGCATAAGGCAAGTGGTATTGAGGGAATTATCATAAATACACAAGGCAATTGGATGGTAAGCTTCACAAACTCAGTCCAAGCTCATACTCCTACACATGCAGAGTTACTAGGACTACAACTTGCAGAGGATAGAAAATTAACTCCCCTGGAGATAGAAACTGACTCCACAGACGTAATCCAACTAATAGATCATAACAACTGCCCAACTTACACTAACATTCTTATTGAATGTAGGTGCTTGTTGAAGAAATTGGGGAATCCAGTGATTCGGCATAGCTTCCGTGAAGGAAAAAAGGTGGCATACTTTTTATGTAAAATAGGTTTGAAACAACCAACTCCTACGAGCATAAACATTTTGAACTCCCCCACGCCCTCTCAAGATGGTGATTGAACAAGACAAGGATGGACCACCTACTACTAGACGCATATCAACTTCCATATGTAACAAACATGCAATGTTTGAAAACTTAAGTGTTATTTCTACTAATAGTACTACTAATGTAATGCCACCTTAGATATTATTAATAATATTATCCGTTTTTCAAAAAAAAAAAAAAAAAGGGTGAGATGAGAGAAAAAGACAAGATAACGACGTAACCATACCAAATCGATCGTTACATAAAGTGACACATTTTATCGTTACGTAACAACGGATTTAACGAAACGATACAATAAAATTTAAGTAATAACCAAAACAAATATCGTATTTAAAGTAACAATACGATACAATACAATAGGTAACGACCATCCAAACAAGCTGTCGGAAAACAACAACAACAATAAAAAACTTACTGTAATTTCATAAATAAAGTGTAAGGAAAGTGTTGCGTACGCATACTTTATCCTTACCGCGCTTTTAGAAAACAATGTGCGGCTGTTTTGAGTTGAAGTATTCACTTTGCTCACACACATAACTAGGTAACTTCCTTTCTTTTTTTCTTTTTCACGTTTCATATTTTTAATCGTTATGTGTTTCAAGTTAGTTTCTCAACTTTTCTTTTCCGGGACTTTGGAGTTTTATTTTATTAAGGCACAATAAAATTGCTCTTCTTTAAATTCTGTTGTGTTTTTCCGCCAATGAATTTTATTTGTTTTGGATTAATTGGAGACTATTTCTTTCAGTTTTATCAATAAGGGAATAAAGTTCTAAGGATCTGAGTGGATTTACAATTACCAGAGAGCAGCATCCACTCTTCAAAAAAATCATGACAATACGAATGTCTCTAATAAAAGTCTTTATTACTTCACTTTTGGTGATTTTCTATTGTTTACCTTGAAATCTGAGTAACAATTAAATTTGTGTTGAGGTCTTAAAGATACGTGATTTAGTCCAATACTGATTGATAAACAAGAAGACAAACTTATAAGTTAAGTAAGCAAGTTAGATCAAATCAGTGTATGAGCTAATCTCGACCTCGAGCTGTGGGGGCCTCGAGGTATACTAATATGAACAATAAACAAAGGACAATAAAGCTAAGGAACAATTCTGATGAGAGATAAGCAAAAAAGTAAGAGTGTATATTCTTTGCTAATGATTGATGATCTTTACAAAAAAAAAAATTGGCTCCCCTTTATATAATAGGGGAATCCTAAATAAGGTACATTTCCATTTCTAGTAAGGAATCTAATTGTACAACTGTTTAACCGCCTAGTACGAGTTCGTACAAATCCGTTCTTGGAATTCACGCCTTGATATTTGTGCAGTTGCGGGAATCTCGCTTATTCTGTTACAAGCCCCTAACGACATCATATTGGGGTAGGTATACTCGGCCTCGAATTTCCATTGCACTTCGGTCTTCGAGCCTTGTACTCTGTAATCAGGCTCGAGTTCGATCTACTGGGCTTGCCTGGTCCATTCTGAACTCGGACTCGGAGCGACCCCTCGAACCCATAAATTGGGCGTACCTGATTTCGACCGTGTACATATAATCTCTGTGTTTCTTAGAATAGAATGATAAGAAACGATTTGAGCCTCGAATTTCCGAAGTCTCTGATAATGACATCATCCCCGTGACATAAGGTTTTGAGGTGACTGAAGCGTCCCGTCGGTACGCTTCCCCAAAACATTAAATGCATGCCAGTGGTGGTCTGGCACTAACGCCGCTGAAACATCGCTGCTCTCCTATAAATACAAGGCTTCTCATCTCATTTGGAACTTTACTTCCTCTTTGCAACTCCTCTCATCTTCTCTTCTCTTCATCTCCTTCCCCTTCGCCACTTGCTTCTCCGCCCTCTTAGTGCCAAAAATTATCGCCCTCTTAGTACCAAAAATTATCAAACACCATCTCTTTCCGCTTCTTTCAACCAGATATAATGGCAAAAATTTCAAAAACCGTTCCTCAAAAAGAGGGAACTTCCTCCTTCTCTTCCCATCTGGCCGGTGGCAAGGCGCCGTCCCTTCACGAGGTCGTTCTCGGCGCTTGCAACTTAAAGAAAGACTTCACCGTTGAAAACCCCCCCGATGTTCCTGGTCGATGTGAACATGCTTCGAGGTATATCTGTTCGATAATAGAGAAACACCTCGATGCGATGAAAAAGGATTGTGGTTGGGGGGATGGGGTCGTAGTACAGATTCCCACCCGCGAGGAGAGCATCACCACTTACGTGGAGAGATTTCTAAGTGTTTACACTTATCCCTTCACGTTGGGTCCCCTCGATCCAATTGTGATAGATTTTTGTCAAAGATACCAAGTCACCCTCGGTCAAATCCACCCATCCTTCTGGCGAATAGTGATCATGCTTCGCTTCTTCTCCAGCAAGGCCGAGGGGCTCGAGTTCACCCTTAGTCATCTAATACGCCCGTATCAGCCTCAGATCTTTCGAGGGTTTATCAAACTCCAACACCGGTCAACCAAGTCCTACTTTGCCAGCAACGACAAAAATAGAGATCGAGGCTGGATGAGCAGATTCATTCGAGTGAGGACCAACGACATCATCCCCGAGGAGAGAATGCCGTTCCCAGAAAAGTGGAACTTCGATTGTAAGTGGAGTTGTCTTCCCAGTAATTTACCATATTTTGACTATGTTTTGCACGCTCTTACCTTTGTTTTCAGCGGTCTCTTGGATGCCCCATGCAATCCCCGATCTCGAAGACTAGGTCTGAAAACTGACTGTGACCTCCTTTTATGACAAACGCAAATGGCGTGACCTGTCGAAGGGCAAATAGGAAGCCAAACATCATGGTAAAATTCTATTACTTTCTTTTTTATTGGAGACTCTTCCTCATACTTTATTTCAACTTATGCAGGCATTGGGGATTTTTCTGAAATGAGGTCGGCCCCTCCCGGAGAAAGGATCGAGTCCTCGATTCCGAAATCGAAGAAGGATCATAAGAGAAAAAGGGCTTCGAAGCCCGAAAACCCCCAAGATAAAGTGGGCCCTGCTCAGAGACGTAAGAAGAATATCATTCCTGTGGATATAGACTCAGTCCACCAGTTCATGGATGGTGAGGAAGATGAGGGCGAGGATTTGGCGCTGTTGACTCGAAGCAGAAAATCAATCGACACCGCCGAGCCCTCTGAGTCATAGGTCCTGCCTCAAGGTGAGGAAACCTCGAAGAGAGATAAGGGCAAAGCCCCTGAATCACTCGAGGTTACGTTTGTTCCTCGACCTTCGACGAGCACACCAAAGAAGAAAATTTCTGAGGTTCCCATGGCCGAACAGAGTGCCTCGGGCGACCTGCCCAGGTCCATGACAATGTGCCACTCTCCGTCGTTACCGTCTTACTCTGAGGACGCAATAAGGGAAGCTCGGGCTTTGAGAATGCCTGATTTGAGCGAAGTCCCCGGTGAGAACGATCCTTTCCAGGATTGCTTCACTGGTGTTGATGATGCCGAGCTTATCGATGCATCTTCCACCTTCGAGGAGGCCCAACGTCTCTTCTCCAAAGTAAGAATTAATTCTTAACGTTGTAATTTACCTTTCTTCGTCTTACCTTAATTGATAACCTTTTTTCTTGTGTAGGCCTTTACCAAGTTTAAGGCCGACATGAGCCAGTGCGAGGCCGAGATGAACAAGTCCTTGGGTGAAGGGAAGGCCCCGAGGCTCCTTTGTAGTCAAAAGGAGGAGCAACTTAAAGATCTTCGGGCAAAGTTGGCCAAGGCTTGAGAGTATGAGGCCGAGCTAGATAAGCAGGTAACTGTCTTTTTGAAAGAGTATGGTCTTCTCATCCCAACTGTGGAGACTAATACTTCGATGTCTCAGCTACCGTAAAAAATAGAGATGATGGGGTAGCTTCGAGGCGAGGTCGATCGGGTTAATGTCGAGGGTAATCGGTGGAGGGAAAATATGGACCTCCTTGTTGCGGAGAAATAAGTTGCCTTAACCAAGTTGGCATCGGTCGAGACCCAGCTCTGGGGTATCAAAGAGAATGGTGTGGCCCAGGCCGAAAAGATCACCGAGCTCGAGGCCAAACTTGCCAAGACCGAGGCTGATGTTGTTGAAGCCAGGGTCGAGGTCAAGAAGACACAGATCACAGCTGATAAATATTTTGCCGTGTATTTAAGGGACACCGAATATTCTCAAACAGGGCTGAGGGAAGCTGCCGACCGGGAAAAGCGAAGGAATGACTTGGCCAGGTGCCAATCTCGGGGGGAGACCCTTTTAGAGATTCATGCTAGAGGTTTCGACCTCACTGAAGAGATAGCTCAAGCAAGGGCGATGGAAGCCGATGCCAAATTTCTTGTTTTCTCCAATGATGACGACGACGAAGGTGACCAAGGCGGGTCCGATAATGAAGAGGGGCCCGAAGAAGAAACCGCTCCCGATGAAGAAGCTTCTCCCGAAGGAGGGGCCAACCCCGAGGCATAGATAGGATTTTTCTTTCTTCTTTTGTATTTTCCTTTATGTCAAATTCTTGTATATATCTCTTTCTTATGTATATATAAAAGAAGAGTACTTCCTTGAATGTCTTCTTAGTATTTCCTTCCTTAAAATTTCTCGTACTAATTTCATTCTTTGAATGGTATTTTCGAGATTCTGTCTCGGACATTTTCTTTCTCGTGATCGAGTTAGAATAAGGTTCAACCTTCGGGTCATAGACCCTTTGTGTCGAATAATGACAGGTCTTCAAGCCATAAACATGTTTTTTTGGGCTCGGAATAATCGAACCCTTGGGTTCGGATGGGGTGAGAACAAGGTCTCGAACCCTAAGTGTATCGGCCCTTAGGCTCTTTTAAGTTGGGCCATTATGGCCTCTAAGAGATGGCTATTATTTCCCTTTTCGGCTTAAAAGACTTGGTGAAATTTTTTATGTTTATGCCTTGGCACGCATCTTTTACCCATTGGGTTTTTTGAGGGTTCAGTGTCGATCAGAACCCTTTTGTTTTTAGTACCTTAGCACAAGTTTGTGTGTAAGTAATTTGATACCTCTTGAGGTTTCTCAAGGGCTGATTTTATTGAAGCCCTTTGATTATTTTTCCGAGGGTAGCCTTTATTTATCCGATGTTTCGAAGTATTTGAAGGCCTTTAGTTTATAGCGGAAGTCGGACGTCTACGAGCCGCATTATTTTGGCTGTAGCCTTTTTATATGACCGTGGTCTTTAATATGGCCGTAGCTTTCTGGCATGTCTCTTGGACTTATTCCCCGATAGCACTTCGAACTTGTTCAAAATATTAGTCCCGGAGTATGATGGCCTTGGCCTTTACGTCGAGGGATGCCTCTTTGAGGTCTTATATGTTCGAGTTTAGACAACTCGAATATGCTGACTGTCGATGACAATCCCCGAGTAGTCGAGGTGTATTTGTGTTTTGGCCCTCGAGCCATTTCTCATAGAGAATCACAAGTATGGGGCTCGTATAGTAGCGAATTTCTTCAAGACACAAAGTGTTCAATATAGAAAGAACTCTTCTTTGAATAATTCATACATGCGTACATGTTTTTTCATTGGGGCTCGGCCATTCTATATGGACACGGTTCTTATGACCGTTTGGCCCATTGCAAAGTTTTCCTATCGAGGCCCTCTTTGGCGTGAAGTGTTTTTCCCAAAAATATAGCCTCCGAGGGTGATGCCCCCCAGTATTCGAGGTTGATTGAAAAGAAACCTTGGATACTGTTGAATTTTCCTTAGGTAGCACATAGTTGTTGCCTCATTAAAAACCTAGCCAGAAAAACCCATTTGGGATAAAACCCCATCTAAGGAAAAAAGAGTGCAACGCGTGCTTTAAAACCTAAGGTCTTCGTGTAGGGGGGTTCCCTCAACGCCCTTGATCGAATATCTGTAGTGAGTTAGTCTCAAATACAAATGGAAAAAAGGGATAAAGTCATCCTTAGAAATAATATCATTTGAGCAGTGATATATTTCCAATTATTTGGAAATTGTTCGCCTTCCATCGTGCTAAGTTTGTAAGATCCTTTTTATGACGACTCTGATGACTCGATATGGTCCTTCGCAATTTGGGCCTAGTTTCTCTTCATTCGGGTCTCGAGTATTGAGGGTGACTTTCCTTATAACTAAGTCCCTGATTCCGAAATGGCGAAGGTTGGCCCTTCTATTATAATATCTCTCGATTCTTTGTTTCTGTGTGGCCATCCGAACAAGCGCAGCTTCTCATTTTTCATCCAATAACTCGAGGCTAGTGTTCATAGCCTCGTGATTTGATTCCTCCGTTGCATGCCGAAACCTGGTGCTAGGTTCTCCGACCTCGACTAGGATTAAGGCCTCGAAGACATATACAAAGGAGAACGGAGTTTCCCCCGTGCTGGATTTTGATGTCATTCGGTACGCCCAAAGGACCTCGGGCATAACTTCCCTCCATTTACCCTTAGCATCATTCAACCTTTTCTTCAAGTTTTGGATAATAGTCTCGTTTGTGGATTCGGCCTGTCCGTTGGCACTTGGATGATATGGTGTTGATAAGATCCTCTTTACTTTGTGCTCTTCGAGGAACTTTGTTACCTTGCTACCGATGAACTGCTTCCCGTTGTCGCATACGATTTCAGCAGGTATCCCGAATCGACACACGATGTGATCCCATATGAAGTCTATGACCTCTTTTTCTCTGAACTTCTCCAAGGCATGTGCTTCAACCCATTTAGAAAAGTAGTCAGTAATAAATAAAATGAACTTAGCTTTACCTGGTGCCGTTGGTAGAGGGCCGACGATGTCCATCCCCCCTATTTCATGAATGGCCACATGGATAAGACCGAACGGAGTTGTTCTCCGGGCTGATGGATCATCTGTGCAAACCTTTGGCATTTATCACATTTTCGAACAAACCCCTTAGTGTCTTTCTCCATGATATACAATATTATCCTGCTCTAATAATTTTGTGAATCAAAGAGTCAGCGCCGGAGTGGTTTTCACAAGTGCCTTCGTGAATTTCTCAGCAAGACAAAATCGGTGTCCCCTGGTCCTAAGCACACCGCCAATGGTCCATCGAAGGTCCTCCTGTACTATGTTCTATCTTCATCCAACATGAATCAGGCTTCTTTAGCTTGTAGGGATCTCGACTCTTTAGGGTTCGAAGGAAGCTTTCCATGCTTCAAATATTCAACATATTTATTCCTCTAATCCCAAGTCAAACTTGTAGAATTTATCTCGACATTACCTTCCTCGACCACGGATCTTGATAGCTGGACAACAATGCCTGGGACAATATCATCTTCTTTGACTGATGACCCCAAATTTGCAAGTGCATCGGCCTCGGCGTTTTGTTCTTGAGGCACGTGATCTAGGGTCCACTCCTTGAAGCGGTGCAATGACACTTCCAACTTGTCCAAATACCTTTGCATCCTATATTCCCGAACCTCGAAGCTTTTGTTCACTTGGTTCACCACCAGCAGGGAGTCACACTTAGCCTCGATGACCTCCGCCCCCAGGCTTTTAGCTAATTCGAGACCTGGAATCATGGCCTCGTACTTGGCCTCATTGTTAGTCAACCCGGGAGTTTTTATATATTGTCTAATAGTGTAACCCTTAGGTGGTTTCAAAACTATACCGAGCCCGGACCCTTTCACATTCTAGGCTCCGTCCATGAAGAGTCCATACCCCCGATGACGTACCAGATTTTAGTAGAAGTTCCTTCTCTACTTTGGGTACGAGGGTTGGCGTAAAATCAGCCACGAAGTCCGCTAGAACTTGAGACTTGATAGCCATTCGGGGTTGATATTCAATATCATATCTGCCAAGTTCGATGGCCCATTAGGCCAATCGTCCCGACAACTCGGGCTTGTGAAAAACATTTCAGAGTGGATAAGTAGTTAACACATATATGGGGTGACATTGGAAATGTGGTTTCTAGATGAGTTTATTAATTCAAGTGCTAACTTCTCTAAGTGTGGATACCTAGTTTCAGCATCTCCTTAAGTTCGACTTACATAATAAACAGGAAATTGCGTACCTTGCTCTTCTCTAACTAGTACGCCACTTACCGCAACTTCGGACACGACCAAGTATAGGTATAACTTCTCATCCGCCTTCGGGGTGTGAAGCAGAGGCGAGCTCGATAATTATCGATTTAATTCCTCCAACGCTTGTTGGCATTCCGGGGTCCACGCGAAATCATTTTTCTTTTTGAGTAAAGAGAAGAAGTTGTGACTCTGATCTAACGACCTCAAGATGAATCGGCCCAAAGCAGCTATCCGTTCGGTTAGCCGTTGTATGGCTTTTACACTGTCCACGACGGTGATATATTCGATGGCTTTAATTTTTTTGGGGTTGATCTTGATCCCCCTATTTGACACCATGAAACCCAGGAACTTGCCCGAGCCGACTCCGAAAGCACACTTATCGGGGTTGATTTTCATGTTGTATTTTTTCAAAATCTCGAACGTTGCCTGCAAATGATTCAAATGGTCCTCCGCACGCAGGGAAATAACTAAGATGTCGTCAATGTAAACTTTCATTGATCTACCTATCTGTTGTTCGAACATTCTATTAAGTAGGCGTTGGTATGTAGCTCCGGCATTTTTTTAGCCCGAAGGGAATTACATTGTAAAAATATATTCCATACTTGGTGACAAATGAGGTCTTTTCCTGGTCCTCCGGGTTCATCTGAATTTGATTGTACATGGAATAAGCATCGAGAAAGGTAAGGATTTCGTGGCCGTCCGTGGCGTCAATCATACGATCGATGTTAGCCAGTGGAAAGGAGTCTTTAGGGTATGCCTTATTCAAATCCTTGTAATCTACGCACATTATGAGTTTGTTTCCTTTTTTAGGGACTACGACAACATTGGCTAACCATTCGGGGTATTTTAATTCCCTAATGTACCCTATTTTGAGAAGTTTAGTTTCCTCTTCCTTTATGAATGCATGATTTACCTCGGACTGGGGCCTACTCTTTTGCTTCACTGGTTTAAACCTGGGTCTAGACTTAGCCGATGAGCTGTTATCTCCGGTGGGATCCCTGGCATGTCTAAATGGGACCAAGCGAAACAATCTATGTTATTGATAAGGAATTGAATGAGTTTTTTCCTGAGTTCGGGGGTTAATCTTGTTCCCAGGTATACCTTCCATTCGGGCAGATGCTCAATCAATATCACCTGTTCTAGATCCTCGATCGTTGATTTTGTTGCATTTGATTCCTCGGGAACGAAGAAATCTTGAGGTGTATGGAAATCCTCTTCTTATCCCTTGATTACCTGTTCCACCGACTCGATCGAGGCTGGGGATGGTCATTGCTATTTATCCATCTGTTTGTCTTTGATGTTTGATTTTTCTGAGGTCGAAGGTGCTGGCATCGGCATCAACTCATGAACTGCAAAGATTTACTTTGCCGCATGCTGTTCCCCGTAAACCATTTTCACACTATCTACTATTGGAAACTTCATTATTTGGTGAAGGGTAGATGGTACCGCCCTCATGTTATGGATCCACGGTCTCCGAGCAGTGTATTGCACCTCATGTCACCTTCGATGTCATAAAATTTTGTGTCATGGATGGTTCTGGCTACGTTCACTGATAGGATTATTTCTCCCCTTGTTGTTTCACTAGCCATGTTGAAGCCATTTAGGACTCGAGATACAAGTATGATTTGATCTAGGAGTCCAAGCTGCTCTACGACCCTCGACCTGATTATGTTTACCGAGCTACCTGGATCCACAAGAACACATTTAACTTGAATTTTATTTAGCAAAATAGAAATTACTATGGCGTCGTTTGTGGATGGGAGAAGCTTTCTGTATCCTCGTCGTTGAATGTAAAGGTGCCTTCGGGCATGTAGTCTCAGGTTCGTTTCTCCCTCGTGATGGACACTTTGGTGCATTTGAAGACAGGTCCTTGTTGGATGTCGACCCCCCCACCCACCAACGATCATGTTGATAACATGTTGAGGCTCTTCTTGTTCACTCTTTCTATTGGCATCTCTTTCCCTGAAGTGATTTTTGGCTCTGTCACTGAGGAATTCTTGAAGGTGGCCTTTATTAAATAATCGAGCTACTTCCTCTCTCAACTGTCTGCAGTCTTCGATCCTGCGGCCATGCGTTCCATGGTATTTGCACATCAAGTTAGGATTCCTCTGAGAAGGGTCAGTTCGTATAGGTCTGGGACACCTGGTGTCTTTAATCCTTCCAATAGACAAAAAGATAACCGAGGCATCAACGCTGAAGTTATACTCCAAAAATCAAGGTGCTTCTGTGGGGTCGGTGTATTTTTCAAATCCATTCTTACTCATGAGTTCCCGAGGGTTTTGCACTCGATCATTTCGGGGAGGATTGCGTCCCGAACTGTTGTTTCTTTGATCTGCGACATATGGATGGTACTGTTCTCTATTTGACCTCAGTTCTCTGTCAATATCCCTCAAGGATTTTACCACCAATCTGTTCAGGTGAACTGACCCCGAGCGGGCTCCTAACTGGTTGTCCTCGACCCTGATCTTTGATTGGTAGCGATTATGTACGTCTGCCCATGTAACAACAGGGTATTCAACCAGATTTTGCTTCAACTGTCGTGATGCTATCAAACTTTGCTTATTCAACCCTTGTGGGAAAGATTTAATGGACCAATCATCCGTAACTAGTGGTAATTCCATTCTCTCCATTTGGAATAGGGACACGAGCTCTCTCAACATCTCGTTGTCTCTTTGTCTTATCTTGAAAACATATGATTTTCTCGTTGCAACTTTTATGGCCCTAGCGTGAACCTTCACAAAAGAATCAGCTAACATGGCAAATGAATCAATGGAGTTCGGTGGTAAGTTATGATACCAAATCATTTCTCCCTTAGACAAAGTTTCCCCAAATTGTTTCAACAAAACGAACTCGATCTCTTCGTCTTCTAAGTCATTCCTTTTTATACCGCATGTGTATGTGGTGATATGTTTGTTAGGATCGGTGGTCCCGTTGTATTTAGGTATGTCCGGCATGTGGGGGTTCTGCATTCAGGGGGGAAAGGATTCTGCACGAACTTTTTGGAGTCCAAACCCTTTAAAATCGGAGGTGCCCCCGGTATTTGATCGACTCGGGAGTTGTATGTCACCACTTTTTTGTCATTATCTTCGATCCATTTTTCTCCTAACTCGATTCTTTTGGTGAGCTCTTCTAGCATTTTCATGATTGTAGGGTCAGTCCCCGATCCATTACCGTTCGACCTTTCCGGCACCGGCTAAGTACGTCGAGTGATTTCTGGTTCAACCATACTTGGAGTTTTTTGTTGACTTTGTAGCTGAGCGATAGCAACCTGCTGAGCTTGTAGCATTTCGAAGATTACCTGGAGGCTAACTCCTCCTAATCCTAGACCTTATGTTCCTTGACCACCAGGTCGGACCTCCCCGATTACACTCCCTCCGAGATCTGTGCTCAAGTCCGCATTCAAAGCAATGTGCGAACTAACATTAGCTGGTTCCGCAATCGGCATAACCCCGGGGTTAAGCGGTGGTACACCGGTCCCTGGAGTAGCTACATTATTGTTTTCCCCATGAAATCCAAGGCCACCATTTTCGTGTATGCGGAGTTTTGTGAGTTTGACATATTTTAATCTGAAAACAAAGAATCTTTGACAAGAAAAAGTGTGAAAACAACGTGTGTTATCAAAAATCAGCACTGAAATAATCACTATTATCTTTAGGCCCCACGGTGGGCGCCAAATTGTTTACCCTAAAATTTGAGTAAAAATTAAATTTGTGTTGAGGTCTCTAAGATATATGATTTAGTCCAATACTAATTGATAAACAAGAAGACAAACTTATAAGTTAAGTAAGCAAGTTAGATCAAACCAGTATATGAGCTAGTCTCGACCTCGAGCTATGGGGGCCTCGAGGTATACTAATATGAACAGTAAACGAAGGACAATAAAGCTAAGGAACAATTTTGATGAGAGATGAGCGAAAAAGTAAGAGTGTATATTATTTTCTAATGATTGATGATATTTACAAAAAAAATGGGCTCCTCTTTATATAATAGGAGAGTCCTAAATATGGTACATTTCCATTTATAGTAAGGAATCTAATTGTACATCTGTCTAACCACCTAGTGAATTTGTAAAAATCCATTCTTATAATTCACGCCTGGATATTTGTACCATTGCGGGAATCTCTCTTATTCTATTACAAGCCCCTAATGACATCATCTCGGGGTAGGTATACTCGGCCTCGATTTCCATTGCACTTCGGCCTTCGAGCCTTGTGCTCTGTAATCAGGCTCGAGCTCGATCTACTGGGCTTGCCTGGTCCATTTTGAACTCGGACTCGGAGCGACCCCTTGAACTCATGAAATCGGGCGTACCTGATTACTACCGTATACAACTATAAACAGACAATTTAAGCCAAAATTTTTGTTTACCCTTAAAACGGATAACAATTAAATTTTTATGCGGTATTAAGGATATGTAGATTGACTCAATACAAGTAATCAAGAATATTAAATAAATGAATTAAAGATAAAATAAATAACCAAACCAATTGTGATGTTGAATCTGGGCTCGAATTTAAGCTGAACAACAATTTTCCCTCGACCGGACCCTCAATTCGAAGTCAAATGTATATAAAGAATTATGATTAAAATAAGAACCTTTCAATAGCTAGAAAGCAGAAAAATAAGTTTGTATTGCCTTGATACGCGTGTTACAATTGTGAACAACTATTTTTTGACCACACCCAAATTCTATACTATTTTTTGCTATAAATAT
>ML354315.1:0-11455 GCA_005239505.1 Nicotiana paniculata
CCCCCCCCCCCCATTTAAGGGGTCTAGTCCGATCTACCTTATTGGAATTCATTATGTTAATATTTGATTGTCCTTAATTGATTGAAATCTATGTGCTCCTTGTTTCTTTGCTTCTATTAAGGCTGTGTATTTCTATACTAGCATAAGTACTATCTAATTAACTCTATTTACTGCCTGATCAGCATATTTAAATTTCACTCTTCTTGT
The DNA here is from genome assembly GCA_005239505.1 of Nicotiana paniculata. NCBI lineage: Eukaryota > Viridiplantae > Streptophyta > Magnoliopsida > Solanales > Solanaceae > Nicotiana > Nicotiana paniculata. The sequence continues at coordinate 208 of ML354315.1, forward strand.
TTATTACTTTAACCAACATGTTTATGTAGCTGCCCATTTAAGGTAAGCCTAAAATTTGCGGAACATAACAAAATCAATAAAATAAAGCCATAAAAAAGAACTCAAGTAGATATAACGTAGCTGCTCAGCATACCCGGAATGTCACCATAGTCACAAGCTCTGTACTAAATGTAGCTCTATACAATGAAACAGTGGAAAAATATACAAGTCTTCTATGCCTATACTAGAGTAGAAGGGGACTCGTGGGATTTTGCGGATGCGGCAGAATTACCTCGCGGTCTCCTAGCTGCTGGGAGAACGACTCCTAGCCACGATACTGGATGCTGGTACCTGGATCTGCACATGGGGAAAACATGCGCAAGAAAGGGCGTGAGTACTCCACATTCGGTACTCCGTAAGTGCCAAGCCGAACCCCAATCAAGTAGTGACAAGGTCAGGTTGAGGCCCTACTGAGTTTATAAAACAAGTCAATATACAATTTAAATTAGTGAAATAAAATAGATAAGGAATGATAAACAGGATTAACAAAAACGGAAAGATTTAATAACATAAAAAGAGCCCTCGGCTCAGCACAGCATATATCCCAACAGTAAATGTGCAATACAGTACACGGGGAATGCTCTCGGATCTCGGTCCGTAGTCCCAATTTAAATATGCTATGCAGTATAGGGGGAAAGCTCCCGGATCTCTGTTCGTAGTCCCAATTTAAATATGCATTCCAATACAGAGCGAAAGCTCCCGAATCTCGGTCCGTAGTCCCAATTTAAATATGCTATGCAGTATAGGGGGAAAGCTCCCGGATCTCTGTTCGTAGTCCCAATTTAAATATGCATTTCAATACAGAGGGAAAGCTCCCGAATCTCGGTCCGTAGTCCCAATTTAAATATGAAATGCAGTACAGGGGAAAAGCTCCTGGATCTCGGTCCGTAGTCCTAATTTAAATATGCAAAGCAGAAGTATGTCAATTATGGCTTAATTAAAAAGTCCAGGAAAACCACAGGTAAGAATAGAATAAAACTACCTAAACATGATGTGACTAGTAGCAAATAGGAGGAAATCAAGCCAGAACAGGTAGGCATGCTTACTCTTAGGCTATCTACTCAATTAAGATAGGAAACAGTAATATATGAAAGAAAATGATGTTTTCGTGGGAGTAAAAATAGGATTTTAGCAACAATGACCCGTGTACGCACTCGTCACCTCACGTACACGGCGTCCACGTAACAAAATCAGTATAAAAGGCCTAAGGGAAAGTCCCCAACACAGAATTAGGCAAGCCACTTACCTAGACTGCACTAATCAACTCAATACCAAGCTTTTGCCACGAGTATCTGACTCCGGGTGGCCCAAATCAAATCGATTGCATGGTGTAAATATAACTTCAAGGGAACAAAATAGTTAATTATTTATAAGCTAATACGCGAAATTAGGAAATTCGCCCAAAAAGTCCCCCGGGCCCACATCTCAGAATCGGGTAAAATTTATATTTCCCGAATACCCATTCGCTCGTGAACCCACTCGAACAAGAATCAACAGAATCTGACGTCTAAATCTTGCTAAATCCTCAGATTTCTACTTGGGAAAATTTCATCCCATTTCCATGGTTTTTCATCCAATTTCCTTTAATAGATTGAGGAAAATGTTAGATATTAATGATATATAAAGGGACTAAGGTTATAAAACGTTACCTATGATCCTCCTCTTCAAATCCCACTGAAAATCGCCAAGTTCCGAGCTCACAATCGATTTTGGAATTATTAAATTCAAACCCTCAATTTTTGGTATAAACTACCCAGACATTTCGCACCTGCGACACTGGGATCGCACCTGCGGAAACCCAATCGCAGGTGCGGAAGTTCACTAAGTGGCCTTGGGTCACAACTGCGGCACCCCTTTCGCACCTGCGTGACCGCACATGCGGAAATACCATCGCAGGTGCGAAAATTCATTTAATGGCCTGGGGTCGCACCTGCGGCACCCCCTTCGCACCTGCGTGTCCGCACCTGCGGAAATACCATCACAGGTGCGAGACACCAGAACCAGAATGGTTCAGCTGTTCTCAATTCACAAAACTCACCCGTTGGGCATCTGAAACAATCCCGAGGCCCCCGGGACCTCAACCAAACCTGCCAGCTGACCCTAGTAACCTTGTTCAAACTTGGTCGAGCCTTAAAAACACATTTGATAACGTCAAAATCATCAATTACGCATAGTTTCAAGCCTAAGAACTTAGGAAATTTCTAGAATTCACATCCGACGCCGAAACACGTCTAAACTCATCCGAATGACCTCAAATTTTGCTGATATGTCATAAATAACATTACGGACCTGCTGTCTCTTTCGGAAATCCATTCCGAGTATGATATCAAAATCTCACCTATCGGCCGAAATCGCCAAAATCGCCAAATTCTAACTTTCGCCAATTCAAGCCTAAATCCACAACCGACCTCGAAAACACATTCCGAGCATGCTCCTAACCCCGAAATCACCCAACGGATCTAACAAAGTTGACGGAATTCCATTCCGGATCCGTCTTCACACAGCTCTAGCTACAGCCAAATTTCTAAAGCTAAATTCCATGTTTATGGATTATGTGTCCAAAATCACCCCGGATTTCATCACTCAACGCTCCGACAAGTTCCAAAACATAAATAGACATGGGAGAAACAGTAAATAGGGGATCGGGGCTCTAATTCTTAAAATGACCGACCGGGTCGTTACATCCTCCCCCTCTTAAGAAAATTGTTCGTCCTCGAACGAGCATAGAGACATACCTGAAGCTGGGAAAAGATGAGGTTGCTGACTCCGCATATCCTGCTCGGTCTCCCAAGTCGCCTCCTAGACTGGTTGACCCCTCCACTGAACCTTTAATGACGCAATATCCTTTGACCTGAGCTTTCTGACCTGCCTGTCTAATATAGCCACAGGCTCCTCAACATATGATAGATCCTTGTCCAATTGGACTGAGCTGAAATCCAAGACATGGGTCGGGTCACCGTGATACTTCCGGAGCATGGAGACGTGGAACACCGGATGAACCCCTGCTAGGCTGGGAGGTAGGGCTAGCTCATAAGCAACCTCCCCAACACGTCGCAACACCTCAAAGGGACAATAAATCTCTGACTCAGCTTGAATTTCTTCCCGAACCTCATGGCGCCCTTCATAGGTGATACCCGAAGCAAAACCCGATCACCAGCCATAAATGCCAAGTCACAAACCTTCCGGTCCACATAGCTCTTCTGCTTGGACTGAGGTGCACGAAGTCTCTCCTGAATCACCTTCGCCTTGTCGAGGGCATCCTGAACCAAGTCTGTACCCAACAATTGGGCCTCGCCCGGCTCAAACCATCTCATGGGAGACCTGCACCGCCTACCATACAAAGCCTCATACGGTGCCATCTGAATGCTGGACTGGAAGCTGTTTTTATAAGAAAACTCTTCAAGAGGCAATTATCGATCCCATGACCCTCCAAAATCCATCACACAGGCACAGAGCATATCCTCGAGAATCTGAATCGTTCGCTCGGACTGCCCGTCCGTCTGAGGGTGAAAAACTGTGCTCAACTCTACCCCGGTGCCTAACTCCTACTGAACGACTCTTCAGAATCGTGAAGTGAACTGTGTACCTCTGTCTGAAATGATAGATACTGGAATACCGTGGAGGCGAACAATCTCTCTGATATAAATCTCAGCCAACCTCTCCGATGAATATGTAGTCAGTACTGGAAGGAAATGGGCTGATTTGGTCAGCCGATCCACAATCACCCAAATANTCTCGGATGCTCACATTTGACTTGCTGACAGTTGAGACACTTGGCTACAAACTCCACTATATCCTTCTTCATTCTTCGCCACCAACAGTACTGTCTCAGATCCTGGTACATCTTCGCGGTACCCGGATGGATGGAATACCGCGAACTATGGGCCTCCTCAAGAATCAACTCCCGAAGCCCATCCACGTTGGGCACACAGATACGGCCCTGCATCATTATCACCTCGTCATCTCCTATAGTCACATCCCTAGCATCACCCCGTTGGACTCTATCCTGAAGAACCAAAAGGTGGGGATCATCATACTGGCACTCTCTGATACAGTCATGAAGGGAAGATCGAGCAACCACACAAGCTAATACCCGGCAAGGATCAGAAAGATCCAATCTCACGAACTGACTTGCTAAGGACTGAACATCTAAGGCTAGAGGCCTCTCAGCTTCCTGAAGGTATGCCAAACTCTCCGCCCCGTGACTCAAGGCGTTGGCCACCACATTGGCCTTCCCCGGATGGTATAATATAGTGATGTCATAGCCCTTTAGAACCTCCAACCACCAGCTCTGGCGCAAATTTAGATCCTTCTGCCTGAATATGTACTGCAAACTGCGATGATCCATGAATATCTCACAGGGAACACCATATAAATAATGACGCCATATCTTCAGGGCGTGAACAATCGCTGCCAACTCGAGATCATGAACAGGGTAGTTTTTCTGATGGACCTTCAACTGTGTGGACGCGTAGGCAATCACCCTACCGTCCTGCATCAACACTGCTCCCAAGCCAGTCCTCGAAGCATCACAATAAACTGTATAGGACCCTGAACCGGTAGGCAAAATCAACACAAGAGCTAAAGTCAGGGTTGTCTTGAGCTTCTGAAAGATATCCTCACACTCCTTAGTCCATATAAAAGATGCACCCTTCTGGTTCAGTCTGGTCATAGGCGCTGAGATGGATGAAAATCCCTCCACAAAATGGTGATAACCCAACCGAATCGAGGAAACTACGGATCTCAGTAGCTAAGGACGGTCTGGGCCAACTCTGTACCGCCTCCACCTTCTTTGGATCTACCTTGATCCCATCCGAAGACACCACGTGGCCTAGGAATTCCACAGAATCAAGCCAAAATTAACACTTAGAAAACTTGGCATACAACTTCTTCTCCCTCAATGTCTGAAGCACGGTCCTCAAGTGCTGCTCATGGTCCTCCTGGGACCTAGAATGTACCAGAATGTCATCAATGAACACAATGACGAAATTATCAAGATATGGCCGAAATATGTTGTGCATCAGGTGCATGAAGGTTGTTGGGGCATTGGTCAGCCCAAATGACATAACAAGGAACTCATAGTGGCCATATCTGGTCCTGAAGGCAGTCTTCGGGATATCCGGTTCCCGAATCTTCAACTGATGATAACCCGAACGTAGATCAATCTTGGAGAACACCCTAGCACCCTGTAACTGGTCAAATAGATCCTCAATGCGAGGCAATGGGTACCTGTTCTTCGCTGTCACCATATTCAGTTACCGGTAGTCAATACACATACACATCGAGCCATCCTTTTTCTTCACAAATAATACCGGAGCGCCCCAAGGTGATACACTGGGCTTGATGAATCCCTTCTCAAGCAACTCTTGTAACTTCTCCTTCAACTCCTTCAACTAAGGAGGAGCCATGCGATAAGGAGGAATGGAAATGGGCTGAGTGCCTGGCAACAAGTCAATGCCGAAATCAATGTCTCTATCGGGTGGCATACCCGGAAGATCAGCTGGAAATACATTAGAATAGTCCCTGACAACTGGGACTGACTCAATTATAGGGGTCTCAGTACTAACATCTCTCACATAAGCCAAATATGCATCACACCCCTTTCCAACCATCCGCTGATCCTTAAGAAAAGAAATGACTCGGCGGGGAGTATACTGCAAGGAACCTCTCCACTCTAACCTCGAAAATCCTGGCATAGCCAGCGTCACAGTCTTGGCGTGACAATCAAGAATAGCATAATAGGGAGACAGTCGGTCCATACCCAATATAACATCGAAATCTACCATACTGAGTAGTAGTAAATCAGCTCTGGTCCCAAAACCACTGATAGCAATCAAACGTGACCGATATACGCGGTCCACAATAAGAGAATCTCCCACCGGAGTAGAAACATAAATAGGGGAACTCAAAGAGTCCCGGGCTATCCTCAGATGTGAAGCAAAATAGGAAGACACATATGAATATGTAGAGCCTGAGTCAAATAATACCGACACATCCCTATGACAAACGAGAACAATACCTGTAATGACTGAATCTGAAGTAATGGCCTCGGACCGGGCCAGAAGAGCATAGTACCTGGCCTGGCCTCCCCTCTAGGGCGACCTCAACCTCCCCGACCTCCACCTCGAGCTACCTGAGGTGGTAGGGTAGCAGCTGGGGCTAGAAGAATAGCTGGAGGACCTGGTGGAAGGCGTGGAGCCTGATAAATCTGAGGGAGTGCACCCTGATAAGTCTGAGGTGGTGCACCCCTCCTCACTCTGGGCAATCTCTGATCATATGATGAGGGTCACCACACTCAAAGCAACCCCTCAGAGGATGTGGCGGTTGCTGCTGACTCTGAACTGGCCTGCTGGGCTGGCCAGTGATAGCACCTCGAGCATTAGGCACCTGAGATACTGGTGGTGCATAATAAGGCTCCTGAGATCTAGGAGGAGTTGGAATACCGCTGGCTGCTGGGAGAGCTGAATGAACAAGGCAACTCACAAAACTCCTACCAAGTGTGCTGCTGGTGCACGGGCTCCTGAAAAATGGCCAGTCTCTCGAGACCTCTTGGCCTCTCTTTCCTCCTTGTCCCGGGCTAACATAGTCTCAATCCTCCGGGCAATACTCACGGCCTGCTGGTAAGTAATATCGATCTCCAGCTCTCTGGCCATGTTGGTCCGAATACTGGGGTGGAGTCCCTCAATAAAGCGTCGAACCCTCTCTCTGACAGTGACAACCAAAGCTGGTGCATGGCGAGCCAAATCGCTGAAACGGACTGCATACTCTAACACAGTCATGGCACCCTGGCGTAGCTGCTCAAACTCCGCACGCCAATCATCCCTGAAGCTCTGAGGGACAAACTCAAGTAAGAACATCTCGGAAAACTGAGCCCAAGTAAGTGAAGTTTCCTCGTCCGGGCTACTAAGCTCAAAAGCACGCCACCACTAAGTTGCTCCCCTCAACTGGAAAGTAGTCAAAGAAACCCCACTCGTCTCCACAATACCCATAGTGCAGAGAATGCGATGACACCCCTCAAGAAAACCTAGGGCGTCATCCGAAGCTAGTCCGCTGAACTCAGGTGGGTGGTACTTCTTGTTCCTCTCAAGTCGGAGTTGCTCTGCCTCAGGAACAACTATCCTAGTCTCATGCTGAGCTGGAGCTGCTGGGGGCAGAGGAATATACTCTAGAACCTGCCCAATATGAACCCTCTACTCAGGAGTACGGGTCGCGGGAGTCTATGTCCCTCCTCCAGCTTGGGATGTAGCTGGAGCTATCGGGAGTAGACCCACCTGAAACAGAATACTGAAAGCACTCAAGAACTGGGCCAATGTCTCCTGGAGGTCTGGAGTAACAGTAGGGACCTCCTGTGCCCCTCCAACTGTAGCTGTTGGGGGATCCTCTGCCTCTGCTCTAACCGGAGCTCGGGCTGCACCGCGTGCTTGTCCCCTGCCCCGGACCCTGCCTCTGGTGGCTCTGATTGGGGGCTCAGTTGCCTGGTCATCAGTACGTCCGATACCGGTACGAACCATCTGCAAGCAAGAATAGAATAGAGTTTAAGAATTTGATGACAGCAACTTAGCACGATAAGGAATTCCAAAGAATTTGTTTATTTTTAACAGTTACATAGCCTCCCGAAGATAGATACGGACGTCTCCGCACTGATCTGCGAGACTCTAATAAACCGGCTTGTGACTTGTGACTCCTATGAACCTAGACGCTCTGATACCAACTTATCAAGATCCAATTTACCCTCCGAAAGGTATCGTGACGGCACCTAGTCTCTATGACTAGGTAAGCCTAAAATTTACGGAACATAACAGAATCAATAAAATAAAGCCAAAGAAAAGAACTCAAGTAGATATAACGTAGCTGCTCAACATATACATTTACTTCCCAAAACCCGGAATGTCACCATAGTCACAAGCTCTATACTAAATGTAGCTCTATACAATGAAACATTGGAAAAATATACAAGTCTTCTATGCATATACTAGAGTAGAAGGGGACGATAGTGGATACTGGATGCTGGTACCTGGATCTGCACATGGGGAAAACATGCGCAGGAAAGGGCGTGAGTACTCCACATTCGGTACTCCGTAAGTGCCAATCCTAACCCCAGTCAAGTAGTGACGAGGTCAGGTTGAGGCCCTACTGAGTTTGTAAAACAATTCAATATACAATTTAAAACAGTAAAAAAAAAATAGCTAAGCAATGATAAACAGGATTAACGAAAACGGAAAGATTTAATAACATAAAGAGAGCCCTCGGCTCAGCAAAGCATATATCTCAACAGTAAATGTGCAATGCAGTACACGGGGAAAGCTCCCAGAACTCAGTCAGTAGTCCCAATTTGAATATGCTATGCAGTACAGGGGGAAAGCTCCCGGATCTCTGTCGGTAGTCTCAATTTAAATATGCATTTCAGTACAGGGGGACAGCTCCCGGATCTCGGTCCGTAGTCCCAATTAAAATATGAAATGCAGTACAGGGGGAAAGCTCCCGGATCTCGGTCCGTAGTCCTAATTTAAATATGCAAAGCAGAAGTATGTCAATTATGGCTTAATTAAACAGTCCAGGAAAACCACAGGTAATAATAGAATAAAACTACCTAAACATGATGTGACTAGTAGCAAATAGGAGGAAATCAAGTCAGAACAGGTAGGCATGCTTACTCTTAGGCTATCTACTCAATTAAGATAGGAAACAGTAATATATGAAAGAAAATGAGCGTTTTCGTGGGAGTAAAAATAGGATTTTAGCAACAATGACCCTTGTACGCACTCGTCACCTCACGTACACGGCGTCCACGTAACAAAATCAGTATAAAATGCCTAAGGGAAAGTCCCCAACACAGAATTAGGCAAGCCACTTACCTGGACTGCGCTAATCAACTCAATACCAAGCTTTTGCCACGAGTATCTGACTCCGGGTGGCCCAAATCAAATCGATTGCATGGTGTAAATATAACTTCAAGGGAACAAAATAGCTAATTATTTATAAGCTAATACGCGAAATTAGGAAATTCGCCCAAAAAGTCCCCCGGGCCCACATCTCAGAATCGGGTAAAATTTATATTTTCCGAACACCCATTCGCTCGTGAACCCACTTGAACAAGAATCAACAGAATCTGACGTCTAAATCTCGCTAAATCCTCAGATTTCTACTTGGGAAAATTTCATCCCATTTCAATGGTTTTTCATCCAATTTCCTTGATTAGACTGAGGAAAATGATAGAGATTAATGATATATAAAGGGATTAAGGTTAGAAAATGTTACCTATTATCCTCCTCTTCAAATCCCACTGAAAATTGCCAAGTTCCGATCTCACAATTGATTTTGGAATTATGAAATTCAAGCCCTCGGATTTTGGTATAAACTACCCAGACATTTCGCACCTGCGACACTGGGATCGCACTTGCGATGCCGCACCAACGGAAACCCAATCGCAGGTGCGGAAGTTCATTAAGTGGCCTTGGGTTGCACCTGCGGCACCCCTTTCGCACCTGCGTGACTGCACCTGCGGAAATACCATTGTAGGTGTGGAAATTTATTTAATGGCCTGGGGTCACACCTGCGGCACCCCCTTCGCACCTGCGTGTCTGCACCTGCGGAAATACCATTGTAGGTGTGGAAATTTATTTAATGGCCTGGGGTCACACCTGCGGCACCCCCTTCGCACCTGCGTGTCTGCACCTGCGGAAATACCATCGCAGGTGCGAGACACCAGAACCAGAATGGTTCACCTGTTCTCAATTCACAAAACTCACCCCTTAGGCATCCGAAACAACCCCGAGGCCCCCGAGACCTCAACCAAACCTACCAGCTGACCCTAGTACCTTGTTCAAACTTGGTCGAGCCTTAAAAACACATCTCATAACATCAAAATCATCAATTATGCATAGATTCAAGCCTAAGAACTTAGGAAATTTCTAGAATTCACATCTGACGCCGAAATACGTCTAAACTCATCCGAATGACCTCATATTTTGCACACAGGTCATAAATGACATTACGGACCTGCTGTCGCTTTCGGAAATCCATTCCGAGTCTGATATCAAAATCTCACCTATCAGCCAAAATCGGCAAAATTCTAACTTTCGCCAATTCAAGCCTAAATCCACAACCGACCTCGAAAACACATTCCAAGCACGCTCCTAACCTCAAAATCACCCAATGGAGCTAACGGAGTCAACGGAATTCCATTCCGGATTCGTCTTCACACAGCTCTAGCTACGGCCAGATTTCTAAAGCTAAATTTCACATTTATGGACTATGTGTCCATAATCACCCCAAATTTCATCATTCAACGCTCCGACAAGTTGCAAAACATAAATAGAAATGGGAGAAATGGAAAATAGGGGATCGGGGTGATAATTCTTAAAATGACAGACCGGGTCCTTACAACCTTAGTTTAAGTACTTCCATATTTCCTGTTTACTTCCTTCAACTAGCATGCTCATTTTAGTGTCTCAGACTCCTAATTTATCTGATTAACCCAATTGGCATGTCTAATTCTGTGTGGTATACCCCTGCCCTCATCATGACTATTCCTGCATTCTGTCTCTATGCTTTACTGCCTATTATCACTTTAGCTTCAAGTATGATTTTCCAGTTAAGACTCCGAGTCAGTAGTTTGTGTTCTAATGCTATGAATCTGGTTGCTGGTTGTCAATCAGCCCCTGCTTGTTCTGTGTACTTGTTGTTCAATATGCTCTCCTGCTTATCCTCCTTATGTGCTCATGTTTCAAGTGCCTTGTGTCCCTAACCCCTTCTCCATTTTGTGTAACTGTTTGTACACCTAGAACTAATTGATAAACTGAATTTTAATCTGGGCAATGTGATGCGTTTATGACCATGTTGTTTTTGCTGAACCTTCATTTCCTTCAAAAGGTTTTCAACATGTTTTTTTCACTCCTAATATGTTTTCCTAAACTATTTCTACTCCTGAAGTATTTTAACTCCTAAAGATTTTACCTCTATACTATCTACTAAACTATGTCAAACACTCATACTTCTACTCTTAGACTACTTAAGTTCTGCCCCTCCAGTGTGTGTACTACCTAGGGATCCATGGGATTGCTCCGAACTCTGGAACACTGGGCTGGCCCTTCCGCACTGCACATAACCACTTCTCTATTTAAAAGGATCTTGGTGTGAGCATTTTCCGGGGTCCCTGAGGCCCTTGGGAACTTTGACACACCAGGGTATCCCTATTAGACATTATGAG
>ML354316.1:0-29313 GCA_005239505.1 Nicotiana paniculata
GATTGAAGAAGCAGGCTCGCCCTTTTTTTTGTGCTCTCTTTTTCTCCGTGCCTCTCTCTAATTCTCAGTGCTCTCTTTTGCGAGGTGAGTGTGTTAATTGGAGACCAAGATAGGTCGTGTAATGGTTGTTAAAGATGGATGATTTTTGGGGATAAGAGAGTTGGTTCGTTGCTTCTCAAGCTGGTCTTCAATGGAAGTAATGAGTAGGGCTCTGAGGGTTTAGGAGATGGGGACAATCTGATTTCTGTTGGTGAAGATCGAGATAGAGCACCGTTTGGTCATTACGAAGGGCGGGGGTCTCAAAAATTAGGTCCATTTTTTGTATCTTATTAGGTCTAGATTATACAGAGGATGGGATTAGGGTTGTAATGTGGGGAATTTGATTGGGTCTGGTATTTTGGGTCCTCAAATTAGGCCAATTTGAAACAAGGGCAAATTTTATCTTTCAAGAATAGTCATCTCACTACTAATTAAATTTCTTTTATCAAAACGACCTAATTAACATTTTTTAACTAACTAAATAAACTAATTGATTAAGCTAATATAGATTTTTGTCACCTTTTATATTAATCGATCAATTAAAGGGTAATTAATTTCTAAAAATGCGAATTAAACCTAAGATTACATAAAATGAAAAATGTGAAAATTTTTATGATTTTTTTATGATTTTAAAATATTAAACATGCATGAAGTGCAACTAAATAAAGAAAAGTCGCTAAAATTCATTAAAAGTTACTTTTTAAATTATTTTTAGGAGTAATTTCCATGTGGGGAAAAAATTAGATTTTCACAGCTGCCTCTCTTTGCTCAGAACATGAAAGGTTTTCGGCCAAAGATAAAGTGAGCAACCACGAGCAATTGTTGCCCGTTTGGTACTCCATTTGGAAGCATTTTGAAAAAGATTTGACCGAACCTTGATTCGGAGGTTGCCTACATATCCTTGGCTATAAAGGAATCAGGTCAGTGTAGTTCTGGAAGTTTTGTAGTGATGGAGTGATGAGTTCGAGAGTCGAGCAAGGTTCCGTTCCGTCGAGGTTCCGGTCAGCGGTCCTGGTGTTACATCAAAATCAAAAAATGAAAAAGACTAACTAAGCCTAGAAGCTACGAGTTACAAGATTCCTATCTATGAGTCTTCTGAAGTTTGGTCTTGAGTCTTGGTTGGTTCTTCATGCGGACTCTAATCTGAATCTTGATGCTTGTTCGTTGTAGGTGTTGGTCAAATCTTCTTTAGCTTTTCGGATCAAGGCAGGATATACAGAGCGAATGACTTCAATCTCGTGCTGAATAGTCCACGTCTTTCCCGCTTCTGCACTTTGGGGTTCAAATATTTTCTTTTTCTTCTTTTCCTTTATTCTGAACTGAGACGTCTCCTTTTGGTCGTCTCGAATCCATTTTCCTAAAAATGCAATATGCACAAAATCAAAAAGCAAACGAACGAAATTTTCTGCCCCACATTTCACTAGGAAAATTTCGTGAGTTATTGTAAGGAAATCTATACTACTTTATTATTGAAAGCGGTGAAAAGCTGGGAACAGTGCACCCAGAGTTATTGTAGACTAGGGAATGGATACCCTATGCCCAAAGGTAAATTCAAGTAGGGGTTGGAGATCCTATGTTGGAAGTGAATTGACAGGTTATGTTGTCGTCAAGAAAAAGATCACCAGGTTATGTCGGTGTCTAGGAAAAGGTCAACAAGTTATGTTGTTGCCCGAAAAAAGAGATCACTGGGTTATGCCAGTGTCAGGAAACGATCAACAGGTTATGATATTGTCAGAAAAGAGATCACCAGGTTATGACGGTGTCTAGAAATGTCAACAGGTTATGTTGTTGCCTGGGGAAAAGAGATCACTGGGTTATGCCGGTGTCAGGAAGCGATCAACAGGTTATGCTGTTGTCAGGAAAGATCACCAGGTTATGCCAGTGTTTGGAAATGGGATTCATCGGGTTATGTCGGCATCAACTAGAGAATGGAGACCTATGTTGGCATTAACTAGGGAGTGAAGACCCTATGTTGGCATCAACTAGGGAGCTGAGACCCTATGTTGGCATCAGGTTATGCTGGCATCAACTATGGAGTAGAGACCCTATGTTGCCATCAACTAGGGAGTGGAGACCCTATGTCTGATAATGAGACTAGAGAATTGTATACCCTATGCTAAAACGAACCAAGAAGGCTTTTTGTTTTTTCCAAATTTTTTTTAAAGAAAAAAAAAATTCCCTAGTGCTTATTCTCTGAGGACATGAATAAACTATTTTTTTTAACAAGACTCCTTTCTTTTTTAAAAAAAAATTATCCTAGGAGAAAATTCATCAGACTAGGTTTTCTTGTCTTAGGAGAAAAATTCATCAGACTAAGATTTTGATCCTAGGAGAAAATTCATCAGACTAGGTCCCTTATTTTTTGTTATCTTAGGAGAAAGATTCATCAGACTAAGATTTCTATCCTAAGAGAAATTTCATCAGACTAGGTTTTCTATCTTAGGAGAAAGATTCATCAGACTAAGATTTCTATCCTAAGAGAAATTTCATCAGACTAGGTTTTCTATCTTAGGAGAAAGATTCATCAGACTAAGATTTTGTTCCTAGGAGAAAATTCAGCAGACTAGGTCCCTTTTGTTTTTGTTATCTTAGGAGAAAGATTGATCAGACAAGGTTTTCTATCTTAGGAGAAAGATTCATCATACTAAGATTTTGTTCCTAGGAGAAAATTAATCAGACAAGGTCATTTTTTTTGTTATCTTAGGAGAAAGATTCATCAGACTATGATTTTGATCCTAGGAGAAAATTCATCAGACTAGGTTTTCTATCTTAGGAGAAAGATTCATCAGACTAAGATTTCTATCCTAGGAGAAAATCATCAGACTAGGTTTTCTATCTTAGGATAAAGATTCATCAGACTAAGATTTCGATCCTAGGAGAAAATTCATCAAACTAGGTCTTCTATCTTAGAAGAAAGATTCATCAGACTAAGACGTTGATGCTAGGAGAAAGATTCATCAGACTAAGTTTTCTTTATCTTTTTTTTTTGTATCTTAGGAGAAAGATTCATCAAACTATGTTTTTTATCTTAGGAGAAAGACTCATCAGACTAAGACGTTGATCATAGGAGAAAATTCATCAGATTATGTTTTCTATCTTAAGAGAAAGATTCATTAGACTAAGAGGTTGATCCTAGGAAAAAGATTCATCAGACTAGGTTTTCTTTATCTTAGGAGAAAGATTCATTAAACTAAGATTTTGATCCTAGGAGAAAGTTCATCAGACTAGTTCTCTTTTTGTTATCTTAGGAGAAAGATTCATCAGACTAAGATTTTGATCCTAGGAGAAAATTCATCAAACAAGGTCTCTTATTTTTTTGGTATCTTAGGAGAAAGATTCATCAGGCTAAGGTTTTTATCCTAGGAGAAAGTTCATCAGACTAGGTTTTTTATCTTAGGAGAAAGATTCATCAGACTAAGATTTTGATCCTAGGAGAAAATTCATCAAACAAGGTCTCTTATTTTTTTGGTATCTTAGGAGAAAGATTCATCAGGCTAAGGTTTTTATCCTAGGAGAAAGTTCATCAGACTAGGTTTTTTATCTTAGGAGAAAGATTCATCAGACTAAGATTTCTATCCTAGGAGAAAATTCATTAGACTATGTCTTTTTTTTTATTAGTACTATCTCAGAAGAAAGATTCATCAGAGTAAGATTTTGATCCTAGGAGAAAGATTCATCAGACTAGGTTCTTTTTTCTTTGAATCTTAGGAGAAAGATTCATCAGACTAAGATTCCGATCCTAGGAGTAAAAATATGAAGAGCAATGGCAACATTTGTGCATACTAGCAAAAATATAAAGACAATTATTTGAGAAACTTACCTTTGTCGACTCTTTCTCTTCAATTCTTTTTTTTGAACCACTTTCCTTGCATTGCTTTGTTCCTATTTCAAATAAAGAACATTTTGTCAGTTTTGAAAGTGGTGGTCGGTTTGTGGCCTTGAGTCCTGAGCAGCTTGGCTTTTGCTCAATCAACTTGAGTCTGCCTCAAGAGACTTTTGTTCTGCATCAACCCTGATCGTTTCATACCCAGTGTCATTTGTATTTGTGGCTCAGTCAGCCTTATCCCAACAGGAGATATTTACTAGGCGACGTTTTCTAATATCTTGATTGGCTTCTTGCCTTTTGAAGCAATTTTTCTATCAGAGAGAATCACCACTTATCTTTGTTTGCGCCAAATAGGCTGACAAGGGTCTTTTGGAGGGAAGTCTCTGCATGTTGACAGTAACATTGAATTGCTGGCCAAATTTTCTTTGTGCAACTGAAAAGCTGGTAGCAGATTTTGAAATCCTTTCTTGCTTGTATTGACAAGGACCGACTCAGAGTGAGTGACACAATGATGCAAAGAAATAAGTATTAACAAGCAATGCCCCTGTTGGAAGGACATAAGGAAGAGAGCTTTTTTTTCATTTCTTTTTCTTTTGCGGTAACTAGCCTTAGTGATCATGACATGCATTTTGGACTTAACGGTCGATCTATCCAACTGGTCTAATCTTTCCTTTTACCATTCATATGACATTTGAAGTTGGGCTTGCTTGTGCCAATTCTTTGCATCAGCTTCACGACTCACCTTCGACTAGTGGTACCCCGAGGGGGTTTCACCAACAAGTCTCTCTCATTTATTTTTCTCTACTTACCATCGCCTTACAGTGCCCGTGAGGGTTTTCACTAGTAAGACTCTCTCATTTTTCCTTCTTTATTTTTCTTTTCTTTTGCTTTCTTGGATGAGCAACTTGACGGTGTTTTATGTCGCGTGACAACCGTTGCTCATTGCATACTTCAATTGGCATTCTTGAAGGCATATCAGGAGGTCTTTATTTGGAAGGTTTTGGATAGGGTTGGAAAGGAAGGTCGGCATGAAGGCTTAAAGTAGACTCATAATGAGGGGGTTATAGACTTACAACTCTTGGAATCGACTCTTTTAAAAGTGAAATACAATTTCTGCCCCAATTTTAAGCTATTGGAGATTTTTCTGGATTTTTTTTTCTTTTTCTTTTGAACCTTATTTGGTTGGACTGAATCGTGTAAGGCTGCCTACGTATCCCTTTTTTAAGGAATCAGGTCTAACATAGTTCAAACATCTGACCTAACTATTTTTTCATCTTTCTTTCTTTTTCTCATGTTTTTCTTTCTCATTTTTCTTTCTTTTTCTTTTTTTTTTCAAAATAAATTACCCCAGCTTCTTGTTCTTTAGGGCTTAGATCTCAGACTGTTCTTTTTCTCTTTTCTCTCTTTTTTTTCAAAACAAATTGCCCCAACTTTTATTTTCTGAGGACATGGACTTTGACTGTTCTTTTCTTCTTCTTCCTTTTACCTGAACTTTCTAAGAATTGCCCTAGCTTGTACACTTAGGACATGGACCTGTCTTTTCTTTTCTTTTCTTTTTTCATTTTTTTTTTTTTTTTTTGACTCTAAACTNGCTTGTACACTTGGGACATGGACCTTTATTTTCTTTTTTCTTTTTTTTGAATCTAAACTTGATTCCAAAAGAGGGTGGTCAAAGAAAATAACACAGGCTCAAAAGGGGTAACAAAGGGTATAGAGTGTTTGGGTAGTAGAAAAAGGGTCTCCCGTCCTCGAGAATGCCAAAACACATTATCTTTTTGCGATCAGAACATTGATGAACATGTCTATTTTCTTGGTGTGTCGTGGTCGAAAGACACTTTCCATCCATTAATGCCAAACTTTCGACCAAGCTTCAATTGATTAAACATCCTCAAGCCCGATCTTCACAATGATTTGAAGGTGAATTTTACTCGACCTTAGTTCCAAAGTATCTCAAATCTTTATTCATCCTCAAAAGTGTCTCTTTCTCACTTATCTCATTCAAGACTAAATCAGTTTTTTAAGATCTGGCCAAAATTTCCGCATGCATGTCATATGTCACGACCCGAAATCCCATCCTCGGACCGTGATGGCGTCTAACGTTGAACCCTCTAGACAAGGCAATGTACACAATACCCTTAACGTATCAACATTTAAATAACAGAAATAAATAAGACATCTTAGACTCCTTTTTCATTTGCGAAAGAAGATAAATTCTGAAATAACATATAACACCAAAATAATATAATTTGTTTCCATTATCCCAACACCTGGAGTCACTAACTCACGAACTAACTAAGAAGTTACTAAATACAAAGTCTGATACAAAAACTGTCTTAGAACTAAGGAAAAACAAGACAGAATAGAAGAAAAGGATAGAAGAGACGCCAAGGCCCACGAACATCTGCGGGTCTACCTTGTAATCTCTAAGTGGACTGAAGGATGCTCCCTCAATCAGTGTCCACCGGGTCCGGCTGCGGGATCTGCACAACATAGAGAAGTGCAGGTGTAGCATCAATATAACCGACCCCATGTACTGAGCAAGTGCCGAGCCTAACCCCGGCCGAAGTAGTGGCGAGGCTAAACATGACGACGGTAATATACCTATACAGTTCTACCAAAAATATAGCAAGGAAGTGACAATTATTTAACAGATAAGCAAAGGATATGGGGACAAGTAAAGGGGCGACAAGTAACTAGCAGAAATGAAAGGTTGAACACAATAAGTAAACAGATAAATAAATGGCACGGCATCACCCTTCGTGCTTTACTCTCGTCCTCACTATGCAACATGTAAATATATATAAAATGATGGAAATGATAAATGAAATGAATGGCACGGCATCACCCTTCGTGCTTTACTCTCGTCCTCACTATGCAACATGTAAATATATATAAAATGATGGAAATGATAAATGAAATGAATGGCACGGCATCACCCTTCGTGCTTTACTCTCGTCCTCACTATGCAACATGTAAATATAGATAAAATGATGGAAATGATAAATGAAATGAATGGCACGGCATCACCCTTCGTGCTTTACTCTCGTCCTCACTATGCAACATGTAAATATATATATATAAAATGATGGCAATGATAAACAACATAAACATGGCACGGAATGTCCCCTCGTGCATAAATAATATAAAATATGGCACAGAATGTCCCCTCGTGCATAAACAACATAAATATGGAACGAAATGTCCCCTCGTGCATAATCAACATAAACATGGCACGGAATGTCGGCTCGTGCATAAACAATATAAAATATGGCACGGAATGTCCCTCGTGCATAATAAACATAAACATGGCACAGAATGTCCCCTCGTGCATAAATAATATAAAATATGGCACGGAAAGTCCCCTCGTGCATAATCAACATAAACACGGCACATAATGTCCCCACGTGCATAAACAATATAAAATATGGCACAGAATGTCCCCTCGTGCATAAAAAATATAAAATATGGCACGGAATGTCCCCTCGTGCATAAAAAATATAAAATATGGCACGGAATGTCCCCTCGTGCATAAACTCTCTTCCTCACTATGCATATATGATGTAATCAATGGAAATCATGGCACGACATCACCCTTCGTTCTTTACACTCTTTCTTACCAATGCAATGACAATTATAAAAATTGCAAGGGATGCAGCACAGTGGAATCACAAATCATGATCACCCGGCAAGGGGAAAAATACCAGTCATTATCATAACAAATTTGCCCGGCAAGGGTCTCAGCTATAACCAACCTTTTCAAGTATATCCTTTATAGTTGGGTCCTCAATAGGACCGTTACATCACAAGTTCATCAACGGGGATTTTCACAACAATCAACTTCTAAGTAGAGACAAATTCATGATATAATAAATATGGACGTAAGAACAAGAATTTCATAAAAAATTGACTCACGGGCATGCTAGTCACACAATGCATAGGTACTCGTCACCTCACCTATGCATTGAACATGATAAACACTTAGCACATAGCCTACGATACTTATTCCCTTACCAAAGTTAGGCAAGACACTTACCTCGGGTCCAAAATATAGCAATCAACCCTCTACACCGCCTTTCCTTTTGAATTCAACTCCAGAACAACAATATCTAGACATAATTAACTTATTAACATCAATAATGGCTCATTAATACAATTCCATAGCCTAAATATACAATTCCTATCATTCTTCCAAAAATACCAAAATTCGACCCCAGGCCCGCTTGGTCCAAACACGAGACTCGAACAAAAACCCAATCACCCATACCCCCACGAGTTCAAATATATGATTTGTTTTGAAATCCGACCCCAAATTGAGGTTGAATTTTCCAAAGTCCCAAAACCCCTAACTCTACCCAAATCCCCTAATTTCTACTTGTTTTCATGATTCTAGGCCTAGATTCTAGTGTTGATGAAGGAAAAATGGAGAAATTGGAGTTGGAATCACTTACCTTTGAAGCTAAGGTGATGGAAGTCTCCAAAATCGCCTAAAGGGGAGTGGGGAAGAAGAGGTTTGAGAAGAAGTGGGTTAGAAATCACTGGGCAAAAATTACTCTTCGCGTTCGCGGGCCCATGCCTGCGTTCGCGAAGGTTTTACTTTCCTGACCTACGCGTTCGCGAGGTCTTGGCCGCGTTCGCGTAGGTTCAACTCCCTTGGACTATGCGTTCGCGGTCCTATGATCGTGTTCGGGAAGAACAAACGCTACCCAGCCCCCAGGCCCATCCTAACTCTATGCGTTCGCACCCATGGGGACGCGTTCGTGTAGAAGCACTGTCCGGTGCTCCGCATTCGCGTCTCCCTCTACGCGTTCGCGTAGAGTAAAACCCAGGCCAAGATATTTACCCTTCGTGTTCGCGGGCCCTTGGCCGCGTTCGCCAAGGGTATTACACCATACACCAGCAGAACATCAAAAACACCAGATTTTCTAACTTTATACATCCCGTTAACTACCCGAAACTCACCCGAGCCCTCGGGACTCAAAACCATAAATACACACAACTCCCAAATCATTATACGGACTTATTCAAGTACTAAAACCACCAAAATAACATCAAAATCAATGAATTAAACACCAAAACCTATGAAAAATCCTCAAAACTTCATTAACCTTTAACTTTTCCATTTTCGGTCCGAAACGCATCACATCAAGTCCGTTTTACACCAACTTTCACAGATAACTCATATAACATATATTCAACCTGTTCTGGGCTCCGGAACCATAATATGGGCCCGACAACACCGTTTTCACATTAATTGTCATTTCCAAAAGTCTTTATTATTTCCAGAAAATAATTTTCTTTAAAATTTATTTCTCGGGCTTGGGACCTTGGAATTCGATTCCGGGCATACGCCCAAGTCTCATATTTTTCTACGGACCCTCTGGGACCGTCAAATCATGGGTCCGGGTCTGTTTACCAAAAATGTTGACCAAAGTCAACTTTAATCAATTAATCATTATGGAATCAACTTTTCATCAAGTTTTCACATCAAAGCTTCCCGGCTACACGCCCGGGCTACGCACACATATCGAGGTGAGATTAACGGAGGCTTTTGGGGCCTCGAAATATAGTTTCTGCTAAATTACACAAGATGACCTTTTGGGTCATCACAATCTCCACCTCTAAAACAACCGTTCGTCCTCGAACGGACATAGAAAAGTACCTGAATCGGGGAAAAGGTGGGGATAACGGCTCCGCATATCCGGCTTGGACTCCCAAGTAGCTGCCTCAACAGGCTGACCTCTCCACTGAACACGAACCAAAGGATAACTCTTCGATCTCACTTGTAGCACCTGCCGATCTAATATAGCTACAGGCTCCTCCTCATAAGACAAATCCATGTCCAACTGGACACCACTGAAGTCAAGTACATGAGATGGGTCCGCAATATACCTCTGGAGCATAGACACGTGAAATACTGGATGCACGACTGACAAACTAGGTGGTAAGGCAAGTCTGTAGGCCACCTCTCCTACCCTGTCCAGAATCTCAAATGCACCAATGTACCTAGGGCTCAACTTTCCCTTCTTTTCGAATCTCGTCACGCCCTTCATGGGCGACACCCGAAGAAATACCCGGTCGCCTATCATAAATGCCAAATCTCGAACTCTGCGATCCACATAACTCTTCTGCCTGGACAGAGTTGTACGAAGTCTATCCTGAATGATCTTTACCTTGTCCAAGGCATCCTGGACTAACTCAGAACCCAACAATCTAGCCTCTCCCAGCTCAAACCACCCGACTGGAGACCAACACCGTCTACCATACAAATCCTCGTACGGAGCCATCTAAATGCTCGACTGATAGCTGTTGTTGTAGGCAAACTCAGCTAAAAGCACGAACTGGTCCCATGAACCACCAAATTCAATAACACAATCTCGCAACATATCCTCCAAAATCTGAATAGTGCACTCGGACTGCCCGTCCGTCTGAGGATGAAGTGTTGTGCTCAAATCGATCTGGATGCCTAACTCTCGCTGAAAAACTCTCCAGAAATGGAAGGTGAACTGAGTACCTTGGTCTGATATAATGGATATGGGCACACCATGCAGTCTACCAATCTCTCTCATATAGATCCTTGCCAACTTCTCTGCTGAATACGAAACTGATACTGGAATGAAGTGCGCTGACTTGGTCAGTCTATCCACAACGACCCATACTGCATCGAACATCCTGTGAGTCTGTGGGAGTCTAACTACAAAGTCCATGGTGATACGCTCGCACTTCCACTCGGGAAGCTAAATCTGCTACATCAAACCACCGGGTCTCTGGTGCTCGTACTTAACCTGCTGACAATTCAAACACCGAGCTACATAAGCTACAATATCCTTCTTTATTCTACGCCACCAATAATGCTGCCGCAAGTCCTGGTACATCTTTGCGGCGCCCGGATGAATAGAATACCTAGAACTATGGGCCTCCTG
Organism: Nicotiana paniculata; assembly: GCA_005239505.1. Classification (NCBI taxonomy): domain Eukaryota; kingdom Viridiplantae; phylum Streptophyta; class Magnoliopsida; order Solanales; family Solanaceae; genus Nicotiana; species Nicotiana paniculata. Next base: position 10,786 of record ML354316.1, read on the forward strand.
TAGTATCAACTCACGAATGCCATCGATATCGGGTACACAAATACGACCCTGCATCCTTAATACTCCCTTAGCATCAACTGTAACCTGCTTGGCACCTCCCTGCCTGACTCTATCTCTAAGAACACATAAATGGCGATCATCATACTGTCTGGCCCGAATATGGTCATACAATGAAGAACGGGCCACGATATGGGCCAAAAACACTGCCAGTCTCAGAAACCTCCAATCTCACAAATCGGTTGGCTAACGCCTGAACATCCAAAGCAAGAGGTCGCTCTCCGACTGATAAATAGGCGAGACTACCCATACTGGCTGACTTCCGGCTCAAAGCATCGGCTACCACATTTGCCTTCCCCGGATGATAGAGAATGGTAATATCATAATCCTTCAGCAACTCTAACCATCTCCTCTGTCTCATGATCACTCCTTCTGTTTAAACAAATACTGTAAGCTCTTATGATCTGTGAACACCTCACATGGAACTCTAATGCCTCCAAATCTTCAACGCATGCACAATAGCTGCTAACTCCAAGAAACTCTGAATCTCTGCAGCTGAAGTGGGCCTGGGCCAATCCTTGGCTGCTGAAATCTTCTTGGGATCCACCTGAACACCCTCTGACGATACCACCTGGCCTAGAAAGGCAACTGAACTCAACCAGAACTCACACTTGGAAAATTTTGCATACAACTGACTATCCCTCAGAGTCTGGAGGACGACTCTACGGTGCTTCTCATTCCCCTCTCGGCTGCGAGAGTATATCAAAATATCATCAATGAAAACAATAACAAACGAGTCCAAATAAGGCCTGAACACTCGGTTCATCAGCTCCATAAAAATAGCTGGGGCATTTGTCAATCCAAATGACATCACCAAGAACTCATAATCCCATAACGAGTGTGAAAGGCTGTCTTAGGGACATCAGAAGCCCTAATCCTCAGCTAATGGTAACCAGATCTCAAGTCAATTTTGGAAAGCATTGAATCACCCTGAAGCTGGTCGAATAATTCATCAATCCTCGGCAAAATATACTTGTTCTTAATAGTAACCTTATTCAACTGCCGGTAGTCAATACACATCCTCATCGAGCCATCTTTCTTCTTGACAAACAATACTGGAGCACCCCAAGGAGAAACACTAGGCCTAATGAAGCCTTTACCCAACAAATCCTGTAACTGCCCCTCTAATTCCTTCACAATACTGATATCGAGATACGATGCTTGAAGACCTCATAATTACCCAAAATAACGTGCCTCATCTAACGCCACCTGGAGCGGGCACCTATAAGTTAAGGCTCCATATATAGCACGAATTTAGCAAATTACGCACAAATGGCTAATTAGTTTATTTATTTATTAATTAATATTATTATTATTACTCCTACTTTTATACATAAGTCTTTAACAAGCATGACTTCCTACCAGTACTTATAATAAAAAGAAACGAAATTTAATTCAGAAGGGAGAATTTAAACACAAGAATTTCCATCACAAGGATCTCATCCTTACATAACTTCCATCGCGGCTCGAGGTCCGGTCTAAATATACCAAATCATTTTAACACGCGAGGATCTCGTCCTCGATTCTGAATCACAAGTAATATGCATATCGCCACTCGAAACATTCTATTTCCTTCATTTAAATACTTTTCGTGAAGAAAAAAAATTTCAACACGTAATGGTAAACGCAATTATTCCCATATAATTTCTCAATACAAGTATTCACATAAGTAGATTTTTGAGTTACGAAGCTCAACCGAAAGAGGAGCATATTAGAAGAATTTTATTAGATAAGCATAACCGAATTAAGTTCAGAAAATCATTACTTTATAATAATTAGAGATTGTTCTTTTAGTGAAATCATTTAATGTAACGACCTCGTCCATACCATAGAAAACATATCAACAGACTGGGTCTCCACCTCTAGGAATCTAACATCCACTTTCGACATTCTGACTCCTTTTTCCCTAGGTTGTCATGTAGTTGAGTTGTAGCTGACAGGGGGCACGTAGCGTGAGTGCTCTGATGAGAATATGACTCTCCCAAGTCTAAGGCAATTTCTACCACCAGCCGACTAAAGTAGCAACCTGTCCCGAGTTCGTCCGAAATCCCCATCTTTATCTCTTTCAAAAATTCCCGGCCTTATACATTCCAAACCAAAACCGATATGACACGCGGCCTCGCAATCTATTCCTTGACAGTGGACTTCCCCCACGTGTCACGAAGTCATAGGTCACAATACCTGATAATCCACAATGTTAAACTTCACTACTCATATAAATCAACCCCGTAGTTTTACACTTATTCTCATGGTGTTCAATACTTCGTGGAAGCGGTCAAGAAAATCATCTGGGTCTTCAAAAGATATACCACTGAAATGGAGTGGAACTTGTTTGGTAACTTGTCCAACCTCAATAAAGGGACTAGTGCCTCCTGCAATCATGGAGTAGCTATAAATCCTTCCGGAATCTGAACTAGTCCAACATATACTGGCTGAGCTAGAACCTCCGCATCTAGATCCATTTGAGACTGTACAATAAGTGTTGATGTTCGAGCTTTAGACTGCGCTCTACTTCTGTCTCTTCCCTTGATCGTAGCTGTTATTGGTGCTTCACCTCTGGTTCGGTCGTAGACGCTCCGTGTGTTGTCGAGATTAGTAAGAGGACAAGAGTATGCAAGTTCAATCATCAATGATAGAATAAATTCGTATGATGGAGATGAAGAAATGTGGAGTTATTCCTAACTTTACAGCCTCTGGGGGATAAATACAGACGTCTCCATACCGATCCCTCAAACTCTACCAAGTTTGTTCGTGAGTTGTGAAACCTAAGCAACCTAGAGCTCTGATACCAACTTGCCACGACCCGAAATCCCACCTTCGGGCCGTGATGGCGTCTAACGTTGAACCCCCTAGACAAGCCAACGTACACAATACCCTTAACGTATCAACATTTAAATAACAGAAATAAATAAGACATCTTAGACTCCTTTTTCAGTTGCGGAAGCAGATAAATTCTGAAATAACATATAACACCAAAATAATACGATTCGTTTACATTATCCCAACACCTGGAGTCACTAACTCACCAACTGACTAAGAAGTTACTAAATACAAAATCTGAAGAAACAACACAAAAACTATCTTAGAACTAAGGAAAAACAAGACAGAATAGAAGAAAAGGATAGAAGAGACGCCAAGGCCCACGAACGTCTGCGGGTCTACCTTGTAATCTCCGAGTGGACTGAAGGATGCTCCCTCAATCAGTGTCCACCGGGTCCGGCTGCGGGATCTGCACAACATAGAAAGTGCAGGTGTAGCATCAGTACAACCGACCCCATGTACTGAGCAAGTGCCAAGCCTAACCCCGGCCGAAGTAGTGGCGAGGCTAAACATGACGACGGTAATCTACCTATACAGTTCTACCAAAAATATAGCAAGGAAGTGACAATTATTTAAGAGATAAGCAAAGGATACGGGGACAAGTAAGGGGGCGACAGGTAACTAGCAGAAATGAAAGGTTGAACACAATAAGTAAATAGATAAATTAATGGCACGACATCACCCTTCGTGCTTTACTCTCGTCCTCACTATGCAACATGTAAATATATATAAAATGATGGCAATGATAAATGAAATGAATGGCACGACATCACCCTTCGTGCTTTACTCTCGTCCTCACTATGCAACATGTAAATATATATAAAATGATGGCAATGATAAATGAAATGAATGGCACGACATCACCCTTCGTGCTTTACTCTCCTCCTCACTATGCAACATGTAAATATATATAAAATGATGGCAATGATAAACAACATAAACATGGCACAGAATGTCCCCTCGTGCATAAATAATATAAAATATGGCACGGAATGTCCCCTCGTGCATAAACAACATAAATATGGCACGGAATGTCCTCTCATGCATAAATAATATAAAATATGGCACGGAATGTCCCATCATGCATAAACAACATAAACATGGCACAGAACGTCCCCTCGTGCATAATCAACATAAACATGGCATAGAATGTCCCCTCGTGCATAAATAATATAAAATATGGCATGGAATGTCCCCTCGTGCATAAACAACATAAATATGGAACGAAATATCCCCTCGTGCATAATCAACATAAACATGGCACGGAATGTCGGCTCATGCATAAATAATATAAAATATGGCACGGAATGTCCCTCGTGCATAATCAACATAAACATGGCACGGAATGTCCTCTCGTGCATAAATAATATAAAATATTGCACGGAATGTCCCCTCGTGCATAATCAACATAAACACGACACTGAATGTCCTTTCATGCATAAATAATATAAAATATGGCACAGAATGTCCCCTCGTGCATAAACAATATAAAATATGGCACGGAATGTCCCCTCGTGCATAAACTCATTTCCTCACTATGCAATATATGATGTAATCAATGGAAATCATGGCACGACATCACCCTTCGTGCTTTACACTCTTTATTACCAATGGAATGACAATTATAAAAATGGCAAGGGATGTAGTATAGTGGAATCACAAATCATGATCACCCGGCAAGGGGAAAAATACGAGTCATTATCATAACAAATTTGTCCGGCAAGGGTCTCAGCCATAACCAATCTTTTCAAGTATATCCTTTATAGTTGGGTCCTCAACAGGACCATTACATCACAAGTTCATCAACGAGGATTTTCACAACAATCAACTTCCAAGTAGAGACAAATTCATGATATAATAAATATGGAAGTAAGAACAAGAATTTCATAAAAAATGGACTCACGGGCATGCTTGACACACAATGCATAGGTACTCGTCACCTCACCTATGCATTGAACATGATAAACACTTAGCACATAGCCTACGATACCTATTCCCTCACCAAAGTTAGGCAAGACACTTACCTCGGGTCCAAAATATAGCAATCAACCCTCCAACACCACCTTTCCTTTAGAATTCAACTCCGTAATGGTATTATCTAGACATAATTAACTCAATTATATCAATAAGGATTCAATAATTCAATTACATAGCCTAATTACCCATTTTCATGCACTCTTCCAAAATAACAAAATTCGACCCCGGGCCCGCTTGGTCCAAACACGAGACTCGGACCAAAACCCGATCACCCATACCCCCACGAGTTCAAATATATGATTTGTTTTGAAATCCGACCCCAAATTGAGGTTTCAAATATATGGTTTATTTTGAAATCCGACCCCAAATTGAGGTTGAATTCCCCAAAGTCCCATAATCCCTAACTCTACCCAAATCCCCTAATTTCTACTTGTTTTCATGATTCTAGGCCTAGATTCTAGTGTTGATGAAGGAAAAATGGAAGAAATTGGAGTTGGAATCACTTACCTTTGAAGCTATGGTGATGGAAGTCTCCAAAATCGCCTAAGGGGGAGTGGGGAAGAAGAGGTTTGAGAAGAAGTGGGTTAAATCCCAAATGCATTCTGTTTTTAAGCTTAAGAAATCACTGGGAAAAAATTACCCTTCGCGTTCGCGGGCCCATGGCCGCGTTCGCGAGTCCTTGGCCGCGTTCGCAAGACCTTGGCCGCGTTCACGTAGGTTCAACTCCCCTAGCCTATGCGTTCTCGGTCCTATGATCGCATTCACGGTCCTACCCAGCCCCCCAGGCCCATTCTAACTCTATGTGTTCGCACCCATGGGGACGCGTTCGCGTAGAAGCACTGTCCAGTGCTCCGCGTTCGCGTCTCCCTCTACGCTTTCGCGTAGAGTAAAACCCAGGCCAAGATATTTACCCTTCACGTTCGCGGGCCCTTGGCCGCGTTCGCAAAGGGTATTACACCAGACACCAGCAAAACATCAAAAACACCAGATTTTCTAACTTTATATACCTCGTTAACTACCCGAAACTCACCCGAGCCCTCGGGACTCAAAACAAAAAAAACACACTACTCCCAAATCATTATACAGACTTATTGAAGTACTAAAACCACCGAAATAACATCAAAATCAATGAATTAAACACCAAAACCTATGAAAAATCCTCAAAACTTCATTAACCTTTAACTTTTCCATTTTCGGTCCGAAACGCATCAAATCAAGTCCGTTTTACACCAACTTTCACAGATAACTCACATAACATATATTCAACCTGTTCGGTGCTCCGGAACCATAATACGGGCCCGACAATACCATTTTCACATTAATTATCATTTCCAAAAGTCTTTATTATTTCCACAAAATAATTTTCTTTAAAAATTCATTTCTCGGGCTTGGGACCTCGGAATTCGATTCCGGGCATACGCCCAAGTCCCATATTTTTCTACGGACCCTCCGGGACCGTCAAATCATGGGTCCGTTTACCAAAAATGTTGACCAAAGTCAACTTTAATCAATTAATCATTATGAAATCAACTTTTCATCAATTTTTCACATCAAAGCTTCCCGGCTACATGCCCGGGCTACGCATGCATATCGAGGTAATATTAACGGAGGCTTTCGCGGCCTCGAAACACAGTTTCTGCTAAATTACACAAGATGACCTTTTGGGTCATCACATCATATCACTAAAACTAGCGAGAAAGGAACTAAGCATGGAATGACACAAAATGACAAATTGTATTTCATCGAGTAAAGGATGGAAGGGCTTAACAACAAGACAAACAACCTAAAATCTGAGTTACAGCCCTAGAATAACCCGGATAATGAAAATAGCAATAAAACAGACATACAAGACTCACACAAACAGAAAAGAGGGATAGAAAGGTTTGACTCAATAAAACAAATAAAATCTGGATCACAACCCTGAAATAACCCAGATAATAGAAAAAACATCAAAAAAAGCTACCAGTATTCCTTCCTAGTGAGGAGGGAATGACTTTTCAATTGCTAAGCCTGGCATTTAGCCACAAATTTACTCATCAGAATCAGCATGGCCTTCTCCAATTTCAGTCAGTAAGTTCTCGAGAGGATTCTCATACTCCATGTCACCACGTATCATCCCCACAAAGTGTGCATCATCATGTGCAGGTAAAGGATTCTGTGTGATATTTTGGGTGTCACTGTCTTGGATCACAATCAGATTTTCCTGGATCATCCTTTAAATTTTTCTTTTCAAATCCCGACAGCTTTCAACATTGTGCCCCTGGGCATTGGAATGGTATTCACACCTTTTAGAAGGGTCAAAGCTTCTTGCACGTGGGTCCACATGATTTGGAGGAATAGGTGCAATCATGTCATAATGCTTTAATTTCTCAAACAAGCTTGCATAAGACTCTACTATTGGTGTAAAATTATTTTTCAACCTTTGTTCTCCTCTATACCCCTGGCTTGGATGTGGGTTATAGGGTACTTGAATATTTTTTGGAGGCTGGTGGAGATTTTACGATGCTGGTGCTCGCTTTCTGGGGTGTCTTGGTGACTGGACAACATACTCAGGCGGAGCAAGAGAGTATTGGGGGTTTTGAGGTGGATAGTAGTGCTCAGGGGATCATCGAAAAATAGACGAGGCTGGTCATACATTTGAGATGTTTTCCTAGGACCTCTTCTTGACCCTGATGTCATCATGATTTCTTCATCCTTCTCATTCATGTCACTCAAATTACCAGATTCAATTTGGACAGCCTGAGTTGCGGCTTTGAGAACTGTTTGGCTTATAATTTTTCCTGTCTTAAGACCATTCTCAACCATTTCTCCCATTTGATTGCTTCCGAGAAGGATTTGCCAACTGCGGACATCATGCTTTGAAAATAATCTGGCTCTTGCGCCTGAAGGAAGACAGTGATTAGCTCGTGATTATCCATGGGTGGCTTAACTCTAGCTGCTTGCTCTCTCCATTTAATGGAATATTCCCTGAAACTTTCAGTTGGTTTCTTCTTTAGGTTTTAAAGAGGATTGCGGTCCGGGGCAATGTCAATGTTGTATTGGAATTGTTTGACAAAGGTACGGGCCATGTCATCCAAGACATACCAACGAAATGTGTCTTGATCAGTAAACCATTCAGAGGCTACCCCCGTAAGGCTTCCTCCAAAATAAGCCATCAGTAGTTCTTCCTTTCCTCCCACACCTCTTAGTTGATTGCAATACCTTTTCAGGTGGCTATAGGGTCTCCGTGTCCATCATACATTTCAAATTTGGGAGTCTTGAAACCAAGTGGCAAACGAACATCGGGAAACATACATAGATCCTTGAAGGCAATACTCTTCTGACCTGCCAACCCTTGCATGTTTTTCAACTGTTGTTCTAAGCTTTTCAGTCTTTGGGTCATTTCATCCTGTGCCATCTTTCAGGCAGGCTTCTCAATCTTTGCAGGAAGATCAAATAAGTACGAGTGGTAATCAGGAGAGTGGTATTGTTCTTGCTGGGTAGAACATTGTGACTCATGAGTTTTCTTCTGTACAACTGTTGGCTGTGGGACAGTGAAGACAGGCATAACAGCAGGAGCTGTCTGATTGGTTGTCAATGGCAAACTTTGATAACATGCAACTGGAGTTCTAGTTGTGGTCGTACAGTTGGGATAAAGACGAAACCCAGGTAGATAGGATTGATCAGACAATGAGACCGGAATGGTAGTTCTCGAGATGTGTGTGAACTCTGGGAAACCATGAGAAGAAAAGGGCAGTCCTTGGCTATTGGCCCATGCTTGACACATTTCGGTCATTTTCTGTTTCATTACTCTGTTTTCCTCAACTACATTAGACTCTTGTTGAACCCTCTGATCCTGAGTCTCATGACTGCTTGCAACAGCTTCGATGTCAGTTGTCATTTTTCCCTTGGATTTTGTGTTGTCAGCTTACCACAAACCGACCACCTCAAACTTTCTTCACAATTCAAAACAAAAGACACGTAATGGACTCAGTCGGTTCCTTATTCATTCTTTTTTTTTCTTTTTGAAATCATTCGATCGAACTGATGTGGGTTGCCTACGTATCATGACGCCGCATGAATCAGATCTTGCGTAGTTCGGGAAGATTGAGAATAAAGTAAATAACCTAACTCTTTTTTTTTTTTTGGATTTTGAATTTTTTTGTTTTTAATTTTCGAAAGAAAGACTTATAAAGAAGAAAGAAAATATTTTTTGATTTTGATTTTCTTTTTTTTTTTTAAATTCTTTTTTTTTTCCGGTGAATTTCGAAAGAAAAATTTCTAAAGAAGGAAGAAAAATATTATTGGATTTTTGGACTCTTATTTTGAATTTATGAAAGAAATACTTCTAAGGAAAAGTAAATATTTTTGAAGCTTGAATTTTCTTTTCGATTTTCGAAAGAAGAATGAAAATGTTTTTGGATTTTTGATTTTATCCTTTTTGTTATTTTGTTTTTTCGAAATTTTTTAAAGAAAGACTTCTAAAGAAGGAAGAAAATATTTTTTGGATTTTTGATTTTTGTTTTTGAATTTTTGGGAAAAAGACTTCTTAAAGTAGAAAATATTTTTTTTGGATATTGATTTGATTTTCTTTTTGAATGAAAGACTTCTTAAAACGAAAGAAAATATTTTTGGTTTTAAATTTTTTTTTATTTGGGATTTTCTAAAGAAAGACTTCTAAAAAGGAATTAAAGAATTTTTTTTTTTGGATTTTTGAAAATTGGGGTCTCAAAGAGAGACTTTTCTAAAGAAGGAAGAAGAAAAAAATATTTTTTTGAGATTTTTTTTTGAAAATATTTTTGGGTTCTAAAACTTTTATTTTTCTTTTATCTTTTATTTGTTTGGAATTTCCTAAGAAAATACTCCTAAAGAAGGAATTAAAGGAAAATATTTTTATTTTGGATTTTTTAAATAATGGGGTATAAAAGAAAGACTTTCTAAAGAAGGAAGTAGAGAAAAATATTTTCGGATTTTTTTTTAAAATAGGAGCCGGAACCGATGAGGTTTGCCGACGTATCTCACATTCGGTTAGAATCAGACCCGCGTAGTTTTGCTAGTTTTGACGGAAACGGGGAGTATGACTTTTGAGAATATTCATTTATTTCCTATCTTTTTAGACAAGAGTTTCAGGATTTCAAATACATATCTCTCACTCTTTGTTTTTTGATTTTTTTTTTTATTTTCTTTCCTATTCTAGAAGCTGGTTAACATGCATGCCTAAAGAAACAGATGTCAAGTAGCACGTAAGATGCTCAGGATGGTCTTCTATTTTTGGTACACTTGTCCGAGACGGACCCAACCCCTGTGTTGAGTCCCCTAAGTCAAATGCACATGATGCAAACAAACGTTCCTACTAGGGATCCAGCATGAGGCTATGTTATTCTACTTTTAAATACTACGGTTTATTGTTCTAGACCTGGCTTACCCGAGCGGACAACTCGAGCCGAGGGGGCGCATCGTACCGGGAATACAGAAGCTTCACCGGCTTTGCAACTTATTTGAACCTCGTTCTAAAATTTGGATATGACTCTAATAGAAAAGAAGTCACACGAAGTGCACACTTCCCAGATGATTTAGAAGACTCAGAGAGAAGGGGGTTTCGGCACAATTTATATACAGTTCAGATAATATCAAAGCGGTAAAAAAATGACATTTAGCACATTATTAGGCTCAAACACGTAAAAAGCAGACAATCATGAAATCCAATCATAACAGTTATTCTAAGCTCGAATTCTTGAACCCTAAACCAGAGATTCTGGGTTCTTGTCCCCAGCAGAGTCGCCAGAGCTGTCACACCTCCTTTTTCACTACCCCTAGATTAATGAAGGGTAATAAGGGAGTTTTTCCAATTAAAGTGACATTATTCGGTTTTGGGACTTATTATTATTTCAGAGTCGCCACTCGGATTCTTGACAATGTTTCGGGACACCGTTTATTGAAATCCCAAACCAAGGAATTTTAGACTCTGTTTTAAGTTGTCTGCGACCAGAAATCCGAGTAAGGAATTCTGTTAACCCGGGAGAAGGTGTTAGGTATTCCAGAGTTCTGTGGTTCTAGCACAGTCGCTTAACTATTAATATTTGGCCGAAATTATCTGATTATTTACATATTTTAGCCTATTGTGCATTCAGCCGTTTAATTTTTAACCGCTTTTAGTATTTATGAATTTATTTTAAAACAAGTCACGATGGCGTGCACTTGTCGTTTTGGGATATATTGTCGCTGCGCCACATGAAATGCACTCGCAATTACAACATGTGATTTTTATTATAATTTGAAGTTGAATACGGGGACATGAGTTGTCGCACCCCGAGTGTAGATTACGTAATCAAGACTGTGGTCATGACGGTTTTATAGTGCCTATTCGAGGCGATGTTTGATTATTCTTTATGTTTTCTATTTGAAGGAGCATTTTTAGTCTTTTTACTGCTTTCAATAATCCAATTGTTATATAACTAATTATTTGGTTACACATTGCAAATTGTATCATGGGAACCGTACCCACGACCCCCACCGTGTTTATATTTATTTATTGAGAAATTATGGACGAGCCACGCCGGCGTGCACTCGAACTTGAATGGAATTTACGTAGTCATGACCATGCCACGGGAACCGTACCCATAGTGACGATAATTTATTACCAATCGTGCTTAAAGCATACTAACAATGTTCATTATTCTTCTTAAACTTTGAGATTATGGTAAGGCATGAAGTAGGAGCTTGTTAATGTCCTAAACTTCTCCTGTCCAGTTGTAGAAAATATGCTAATAAAAGTCACAAGATGTCCATGGCATCTGTGCAAACGTAAAAGGTACACACTTTTATGATGTTACTGAGGAAGAGATGATGCAACAATTTAGGTTATTATGCTGGAGTAGAACAATGACAGAAGTAATGTCCATGATAAACTTCTATCATCAATTTTGGTTAAACTCTAACATTCTTGAGATTAAAGCAGAGCATTATAGATCTCATATCACTACCAGAGTGATCCCAATTTTGTTGTATTAACACAATAACTTTAATTCAAAATCCAAAACTATAACAACCTTTGTGCACGAAGAGCATAGAAAAAAGATCAAATACAGCAGGTCACTATTGACGAACAATCTTACTATGGTTTATATTACGGAAAGACATACTACCAAAATAAGCACATGAATTCACTATGGCATCATACAGGACAGAAACAGAAAACTATCAAGGAAGATATTCCAATTGTCTCCAATGGACTTAACACTATTATTTCATTGATTTTCGTTCAACTCTAATGAAAAAATTCAATAACAATAGACCAACGTTATATGCTCATAAAATCGACAAGCTATAAAACCAAACATACAGGTTTTAATCAAGATGACGAGACCACCAATCTTCAAAACACAGAACAAATAAACGGCAAGAAAAATACTAAAATAACAATAAGCGAAAAGAAGGGCGGACCTCAAGAATGAACCTTTTCTGATTAAAATGAATCCCCATGATTGAGTATGTTAACTGAAAACGAGCAACAAACCACATGGTTGCTTACGTATACAACTGCGAATCAGACCGCCACCGGAGCTATAGACGTAAACCTCATCGACGAACTCAAATTCGGCTTCCTTGGGCTGGAAATTTCTGGATTTTTCGAAAAAATAGGACATTCGAATTGAAGAAGCAGGCTCGCCCTTTTTTTTTGTGCTCTCTTTTCCTCCGTGCCTCTCTCTGATTTTTAGTGCTCTCTTTTGCGAGGTGAGTGTGTTAATCGGAGACCAAGAGAGGCTCTGTAATGGTTGTTAAAGGTGGCTGATTTTTGGGGGTAAGAGAGTTGGTTCATTGCTGCTCAAGCTGGTCTTCAATGGAAGAAATGAGTAGGGCTCTGAGGGTGCAGGAGATGGGGACGATCTAATTTCTGTTGGTGAAGATGGAGAGAGAGCGCCGTATTGTCATTAGGAAGGGGGAGGGTGTTCTCCAAAATTAGGTCCATTTTTTATATCTAATAATTATTAGGTCTAGATTATATAGAGGATAGGATTAGGGTCATAACGTAGGGAATTTGGTTGGGCCTGGGATTTTGGGCCCTCAAATTAGGTCAATTTGAAACAAAGGCAAATTTTATCTTTCAAAAATAGTTATCTTACTACTAATTAAATTTCTTTTATCAAAACGACCTAATTAACATTTTAACTAATTAAATAAACTAATTTACTAAGCTAATATATATTTTTTGTGACCTTTTATATTAATCTATCAATTAAAGGGTAATTAATTTCTAAAAATACGAATTAAACATAAGATTATATGAAATGAAAAATGTGACAATTTTTATGATTTTTTTATGATTTTAAATATTAAACATGCATGAAATGCAACTAAATAAAGAAAAGTCCCTAAAATTCATTAAAAGTTATTTTTTGATTATTTTTAGGAGTAATTTTCATGTGGGGCAAAAATTGGGTGTTCACACTATACACCTAGAAACTTGGTGGGAACAAGCAAGGAAACTGCATCTAAGCCACCTATTGTCGAGATGGGTACTGATGAACTTTGGAGGAAAGTACAAGCAAAGGAGTAATCTGTTGTTGATCATCTGAAAAAAACTCCCGCTCAGTTATCCATTTTGTCACTGCTGCAAAACTCCAAGACACACAAGAACGCCTTGATGAAAGTGTTGAGTGAAGCTTATGTACCGAACAACATCACTAGTAGGGAGATGGAAAACATGGTTGGGCAGGTGCTGGAGAACCACAAAATCACCTTTCATGAAGATTAGTTACCACCAGAAGGACTAAGTCACAATAGGGCATTGCATATCACAGTGCAATTTGAGGACAAGTTCATCGCCAAGGTCCTAATAGACGGGCCAGTCTCAACATATGCCCACTGACCACTCTAAATAGGTTGGGTAAGGGCCTGCACGAGATATGGATGGGAAGCATGAATGTGAAGGCGTTTGATGGATCCTAAAGAGCCACAATCGGGAAATCAACCTCAACCTACAAATGGGCCCAACTTGGTTTGATGTTAAGTTCCAAGTGTTGGATATATCTGCCACTTATAATCTATTATTGGGACGACCATGGACACACACTGTTGGGGCAGTGGCTTCTACTCTGCATCAGGATGTGAAGTTTGAATGGAATAATCAAGAAGTGATTATCCATGGGTATGGAAGCAACCTCATCTACACCAATCAGACCGTTCCAGGCATTGAGAATAGGAAGAAGTTGGGTGGAGAGAAGTACCATCGTATTGAGCAAGTCAACGTAATTGAAAAAGATCGATGGTAGAGTAACAATATAAAAAGCATATTATTATGGACAGGGTATGAACCTGGTAAAAACCTCCAAGGGATCACCAAGCCAGTACAACCAAAACATTATGGTACAACTTTTGGGCTTGGGTATGAATATACCTGAGAGTACCAAGATTGGTCACCACCATGGCGTGGTCCTTAATATCCACTGGAACAACCGGTACCATCTCTACAACAGACATTCCAACAAGCAGACGTCATGTGGGGATCGGAGGAAGATGAAGTCTTAGCCGGCATGATGAAGTTATTTCTGGACGAAGAAGATATGGATTGAAATGCAATAGTTGAGGAGGAGGAAAACCTTATCATTCAGACCATGGGAAGATGAACTGTTCTCAAGAACTGGACTGCTGCACCGTCCCGGACCTGCCGAGTTCCTGGGTAGCTTGGCAGATTAGAATCAATTATTTTTAAGAATTTGAGACATTTTTAGTATTTTGTTTTGAAATAATTGCTCGAGTCATCGAGCCGCATCTGTTAACATTTTAAAGATTTCAATTAATGCATTCCTATTTTTTGTATTTACTATTATTCTCTGCATTTTCTCTCTTTACAACATTATTATTACCTATCCCGATGAACCTGTGACTATGACATATAATGAGACAATGCAATATAAGGATAGTGATTCAGAGGACTTAGAAGATGATACGATACCCGAAGACTTAGAAGATGATACCAAAGTCCAATTTGGACGAAACTAATGCAGTTAATTTAGGGGATTTAGAACTGGTCAAGGAAATAAGAATTCATCTATCACCGTCAGAGAAAGAAGAGTACATCATATTCCTAAAAGAATATAAAGATATTTTTTCATGGTCCTACGATGACATGACGGGTTCGAGAACATCCATAGTCACTCACAAGCTACTTACTAATCCTACATGTCCACCGGTGAAACAGAAACTCAGAAAGTTCAAGTCGGATATGAGTTTGAAGATAAAAGAGGAGGTCACAAAGCAGATCAAAGCCAAGGTTCTTAGAGTGGTCAAGTACCCGACTTGATTGGCAAACATCGTGCCAGTTCTGAAGAAAGATGGGAAGGTCAGAGTATGTGTTGACTACCGAGATCTAAACAGACCGAGTCCCAAAGATGATTTCCCGTTGCCTAATATACACATATTGATTGAAAACTGTGCCAAACATGAATCCAATCCTTTGTGGATTGCTTCGCGGGGTACCATCACATCTGGATGGATGAGGAAGATGCTGAAAAGACGGCCATCATCACGCCGTGGGGTATATATTGTTATAAATGATGCCATTTGGTCTGAAGAACGCCGGAGCCACCTACATAAGAGCTATGAAAACTATTTTCCACGACATGATACACAAAGAGATATAAGTGTACGTGGATGACGTTATCATCAAATGTAATAAAAGTACGGATCACATAGCAGATATGAGGAAATTCTTCGATCGACTTTGAAGGTATAATCTAAAACTGAATCCTAAAAAGTGTGCTTTCGGAGTCCCTACCAAAAAATTATTAGGATTCATCGTCAGTCACAGAGGGATTGAGTTAGATCCATCGAAAGTCAAAGCAATCTAAGTCTTTCCACCTTCATAAGAATAAGAAAGATGTGATGAGATTTTTGGGCGTCTCAATTACATCAGCAACTTCATAGCAAAATCAACAGTGATATGTGAACCGATCTTCAAAATACTGAGGAAAGATGCTGCAACAAGTTTGACTAAAGAATGCCAGAAAGCCTTCGACAAAATCAAGGAGTATTTATCCAAACTACCCATTTTGGTCCCACCAAATCCAGGAAGACCACTGCTGCTTTATTTGTCTGTACTGGACGGAGCTTTCAGTTGCGTTTTGGGTTAACATGACGAAACTAGAAGAAAGGACCAGGCAATATATTATTTGATCAAGAAATTTACACCCTACAAAGCCTGGTATTCTTTGCTAAAATGCACCTGTTGTACTTTGACATGGATAGCTAAGAGGTTGAGGCATTATTTCTGTGCATACACTACATACCTCATATCAAGGATAGATCCACTGAAATATATCTTTCAGAAGCCCGTGCTTATGGGTAAGTTAGCCAAGTGGAAAATATTGCTGAGTGAGTTCGACATCATCTATGTAACTCAAAAGGCAGTCAAAGGGCAAGCCTTGGCGGATCATCTGGCAGAAAATCCCGTAGACGGAGAATACGAACCATTGAAAACGTATTTTCCCGATGAAGATGTGTCGCTCGTGGGATAAGATATCACTGAAGCATATGATGGTTGGATAATGTTCTTAGATGAAGCAACATACTTCAAAAGAGTAGGTATTGGAGCTGTCTTTGTATCAAAAACCGGCCAACATTATCCGGTGTCCGCAAAACTCAGGTTTCCATGTACCAACAATATGGCAGAATATGAGGCTTGTATCTTGGGACTCAGGTTGGACATTGACATGAATGCTCAAGAGCTGTTGGTAATCGGAGATTCCGACCTATTGGTTCATCATGTTCTAGGAGTGGACTACAAAGAACACTAAAATATTTCCATATTTGCACTGTCTACAAGAGCTGATCAAGAGGTTCACAAACATAGAATTTAAGCATGATCCAACGGTTCAGAACGAGTTCGCAGATGCATTAGCCACTTTGTCTTCCATGATACAACATCTAGAAAAGAATTTCATCGATCCTATCCCTATAGGAATTCATAAGCCGCCAACTTATTGTGCTCATGTTGAAGAAGAGAGCGATGGAAACCTGTGGTTCCACGACATCAAGGAATATTTGGCAAAGGGAGAATATCCAGAGCACGCTACCTATACTCATAAGCGCACGCTTCAAAGGTTAGCCAACAATTTCTTTCAAAGTGGAGGAATTCTGTATAGAAGAACTCCAAACCTAGGATTACTAAGGTTTGTAGACGCCAAGGAATCATCTAGATTTCTCGAGGAAATACATGCCAGAACCTGCGGACTGCACATGAATTGTTTCAACTTAGCCAAAAAGATACTAAGAGCGGGGTATTTCTGGATGACTATGGAAACAGACTGCATCAAGTATGTTAAGAAGTGCCACCAGTGCCAGATACATGCTGACATGATACAGGTACCACCTAATGAACTCAATGCAACAAGTTCACCTTGGCCATTCTCGGCCTGGGGTACGGATGTCGTAACGACCTGACCGGTTGTTTTGAGACCTAACATGTTGTTCAGCAATTTGAGGCCATGAGCAAATCGATTTCAAGTGTTATGACTTGTAGGTGTGGTCGTAATTGAATTTTGGGAAGTTTAGAGGCAATTTAGAAAGAAAATTCTCATTTCAGAAGCCTTAAGTTGGAAGAATCGACTAAGATTAGATTTTTGAGTAAACGATCTCAGAATCAAGATTTGAAGATTCCAGCATATTCGTATGATGATTTCGGACTTGGACGTATGTTTGGATCGGGTTTTGGATGACCGGAGAGCATTTCAACGCATATGGTAGAAGTCAGCACTTTAGAAGAAATTTGATAAGTCTCGGTTGAAGTGAATTTCAGCGATATTTATGTCCGTTTGAGATTACGAGTTTGGGAATAGCTGCTTATGGTGATTCTATAGTTGGGAGCGCGATCAGAAGTGAATTCGGAAGTCCGTAGGTCATTTTGAAGTCATTTCGCTAAAGATAGAAATTTGAAGGTTTTTGAGAAATCCGACCGGAAGTGGAAATTTTGATCTCGGGTTCGGAATGCGATTCGGAAAGTTGGAACAGGTACATAATGTTGAACGTGACTTGTGTGCAAAATTTGGGGTCAATCGGACGTGATTTGATAGGTTTCGGCATCGAATGTAGAAGTTTGAAATTTCAAAGTTCATAAAGCTTGAATTGGATAGCGATTCGTGGTTTCAGCGTTGTTTGATGTGATTTGAGTCCTCGAGAAGGTTTGTGAGATGTTATGGAACTGAGTCGTGTGATTGGACGGGGTCCCGGGGGCCTCACGTGTGTTTCAGGGTGGTTTCGGGTCAATTTTAAGTGATTTGCTGTTGCTGGTTTGCTGGTGTCGATGTTGTTCTTCGCGAACGCGGAGGGCCTCATGCGTTCGCGAAGAAGGAAAATTTGAGGCTGCTGGATTTGGCCTTCGCGAACGCGTAGTGGTAGACGCGAACGCATAGAAGGAAATGGGAGCTGGGGACCTCGGGTCGTTGGCTTATGCGAACGCGGAGTGTGGCGTGCGGATGCGGAGGTATAGGGTAGCTAGGCATTGTGAACGCGTTAGTTGGGGTGCAAACGCATAGAATAAAATGTTGGGCCTGAGTTTCTGGGCTTCGCGAATGCGGTGGAGCAGATGCGTTCGTGAAGAAGGATGGGCAGCACCTGGGCAAATTGTTTTAAACCGGGGGTTGAGTTCATTTCACCCATTTTTCACACGGCTAGGGCGATTTTGGAAGGCTTCAAAAG
>ML354317.1:0-32849 GCA_005239505.1 Nicotiana paniculata
TCTAGCTTATAAACTCAAAGCCCTAAAAGCAAAACTCAAGGAGTGGAGTAAATCAGTTGAGGGCAATCTAGCTGGGCAGAAAACAAACATTCTCAATCAATTGGCAGATTTGGAAAAGGTACATGAACAAAGAGGCCTGAATGATGAGGAAATCCTATCTAAAACATCATTGCACATGGAGAGATTGCAAATCGAGAGGAAGTAGTTTAGAGACAGAGATCTAAGGCCCTGTGGTTGAAAGAGGGAGATAGAAACACAAAATTCTTCCACAGAACAGCAAATGCACACAAGAGATATAATCAAATTGACAAACTGATGGTAGAAGGGGTAACTTTGCAAGATCCAGAAGATATTAGAGGGAGATCATCAGATTCTATAAAACATTATATAACGAAGAAGAAGAATGGAGGCCTTCAGGAGTTAGCAGGAACCAACTAATGATCTCAATAGAAGACAATTCGATGCTACAGAGCCCATTTGAAGAACAGGAAATCTGGGACAGTGTGAGGGCATGTGCAGGTGACAAAGCACCTGGACCGGATGGGTTCTCTATGGCTTTTTTCAAAAAGTGCTGGGAGGCAGTCAAGGATGATGTGGTAGCAGCAGTACAGAATTTCCATAGCCAAGGAGTTTTTGAAAAAAGCATGAATGCTACTTTTGTGGCATTAATTCCAAAGAAGGTGGGGGCCAAAGAACTAAGAGACTTCAGGCCTATCAGTTTGATAGGAAGTGTTTACAAGATAATCTCAAAGCTGCTAACAGAGAGACTTAAAAAGGTGATAANAGAGGAGATGGATTGGTTGGATAAGATACTGTATTTCAACAGTAAGCCTTTCCATTCTGATCAATGGGGCCCCAGGTGGCTTTTTTCAATCTCAGAGGGAGCTAAGACAAGGGGATCCCCTCTCTCCCTTTCTGTTCATTATTGCTATGGAAGGTCTTAATGACCTGGTAAAAGTAGCCCAAACAAATGAATGGATTAGAGGATTTAAAGTGAGTAGCAGAGCTGATAGCAACATGAGGATTTCACACTTGCAATATGCTGATGATACCTTAGTGATGTGTGAAGCTAACACGGAACAAGTAAAGATTCTGAGGGTGATTTTCATCCTCTTTGAAGCAATATCTGGGCTCCACATAAACTGGCAGAAGAGTTTCATATACCCGGTGAATGAGGTGACAGAAATTCAAGGCTTGGCCAACATTCTGGGGGGGCAGTAGGGGAGCTCCCAACTGTCTATCTGGGGATGCCTTTGGGTGCTAAAAGTAAGGCAAAAGGCATATGGAATAATGTACTAGAAAAATGTGAGAAAAAGTTAGCAAATTGGAAAAATCAATACCTGTCCATGGGGGAAGACTGACTCTGATAAAATCTGTGCTTGATGCCATGCCTACTTACATGATGTTCTTATTCCCAGCTCCGGTTTATGTAATAAAGAAAATTGATGCTTTGAGAAGAAAATTTCTGTGGGAAGGCAACAGTGAAAACAAGAAGTTTCATTTGGTGAAGTGGGAAGATCTGACTTCCAACAAAAGGGCAGGGGGTCTAGGAATAAAGAATTAAAGAGTGCAAAACCAATGCTTAATGATGAAGTGGCTATGGAAACTGGCGGCAGAGGATCAAGCTTTGTGGATAGAGGTCATTAGGGAGAAATATGGAAATGAAGGCAATTGGACAACCAAACCAGTGAGAAGCCCATATGGTGTCAGCTTGTGGAGATCAATTAGAAACCTCTGGCCAAAAGTGACTAACAAATCAAAGTTCAAAGTGGGAAGTGGAAGTAGAGTGTCTTTGTGGAATGACAACTGGTTAGGACAAGGAACCCTGAAGGGTCTCTTCCCTGACATTCATGAAATAAATCAGCAACAACAAGCAGTTTTAGCAGAGGTTTGGACTGCCCAGGGATGGGATCTCACTTTCAGGAGAATGCTAAACGATTGGGAGATTGACAGATTAACTGAGTTCTATAGGGTCCTGGAACAGTTCAGTGGAACCAATACAAACCAAGACATTATCATGTGGCAAGGGAATGGGCAAGGAAAGTTCTCAGTTAGGAGTGCGTACAAAGAATACAACCTTGCAAACAATCAAATCGGATGTTGGCCATGGAAGATGATATGGAAAGTCAAAATCCCATATAAGGTAGCTTGCTTCACGTGGTTATTGGCAAAAGGTGCAGTCCTAACACAAGATAACTTAACAAAAAGAGGATTTCAACTATGCTCTAGGTGTTATCTATGTGGGGAGCAGGCAGAGACAATCAACCATCTTTTTTTGCATTGCAAGTTCACTATCCAGATATGGAGGATCTTCATTAGTTTAAGGGGAATTCCATGGGCAATGCCGGGAAGAATCCTTGATATTCTAGCTAGCTGGAATAAAGTGGGATTTCTTTCGAGAGATAAAGAGAGATGGAGAATTGTCCCGGCTTGTATTTGGTGGACAGTATGGGAAGAGAGAAACCAAAGATGCTTTGAAGGAAAGTGCAACATCATTCAGAAGATAAAGATGAAATGTGTAGCTTTGTTTTATTTTTGGGTGTAAAGGAAAACTTTTGGAGGACAATGAAGCCATCTTAGATGCCCTAGACTCATTGTAAGAAGAACTAGGAGGAACAATTGGGTAATTTTGTAAGGACACTCTACTCTGTAATCATGGAAGACTTCACACTTTCAGTGAAGTCTTTATATTAATATATAAATTGTTACCTTCTCAAAAAAAAATAGTCGATAGGAGCAACTCTACTGTTGCGCCAATGTCTATGGTTTCATTTTTTTGACAAGGCAGTGTCTATGTTGTTGTATTGTACTTATTATGTAACTTCAGTTCTGTTTGAGAGATTGGCAATGTCGAAGCAGTTTTCTGATATTGAACTTTTCACGTGTTGCGAAGGTTGTGAATGACATTGATGAGACATCTTAAACTCGAAGCCTTTGTGGTAATAGCCAATTGGTTTTGTGCATGTGATGATTTAGGTGTTATTTGAATTTGAATTCCAAGTGTTCTCTGTGTCGGAGAGGGTGTTCGGATTACCTTGGATTACTTTATTCAGTTCCTTTTTTTGCTAAAAACTTTTAGGGTTAGAGCTCCAAGGTATCGGATGATTCCTATTGAGACTGATCTCAACACTTTGCCACTACTTTCAAGTATTCCAGAGAAGGTACTCCCATTAATGGCCACCCAATCAAGGACCAGTGCAGGTAGTGATAGAGGTAACTTTTTCTTTTAGTTTGTGTGGAATGTTTTAACTGTTAATATATTTTGTACTGTTTGTAAATTACAGTCGAAGAACTGATCGGATTACTTAAATCTGAGTTCACATAACTTAGGCAAACTTCATGAACAGAAGATTATGGTTTAATTTCTGCAACAAGTTGCAAGTCTTGGTGTCACCGTCACTCAAACATTCTTTTTGAACTGTTTTCTCTGAGGTGATGTTATGGGGATTAGAAAGTCGTATACTGACATTAAGAAGTTTTACATACCCCACCATCAAAAGAAGATTTATTTGAAAAGAAAATGAAGAACTCTGGAGAAAGATCAGGAAAATATTTACAGAACTATGGAGTATGTAACCCATCAGAAGCTATTTCTCTCCAGAGTTTGTTACCGTTAATCCACGTGTTAAGTTTCAGTGCCAGTTTTTCTCCGTTCTTCACCTGCAGCTTGAACTCCTTAGGCTTGGAGGCACTGTTGTATTCCTTGAAAATCTATAAAAATAAAATGCATACCTCAACTTTAGCGATGCTTTGGGTGAAATTTAAATTTGAGCCTCCAAGGTAGGAGTGCCAGGTGGTTAAACTGTTAAAGTGCATGTTTGGCCGCCTTTATTTTAAATGGGAAGTTTTTGACTTTGAAGTACAACTGTGTTTCAGTGAATAGTTAATTGTCCAAAGTAAAGACTATAAGGGAGCTTAATTGTTGAACCGTAAGAAGATGGCGGAAAGACTGAAACGTGGGTCCTAGTGTTATAATGGGGTTTGGCAGTAAATGTCTTACCCTTAACAACCTTTAGAAGAGAGGCATTTCACTTGCAATAGACGCTCACTTTGTGAAGAAGATGCTGAGAGTATCATTCCTTTGTTCCTCCGCTATAACGTTTCTAGTCAAATCTGATATTTCTTCTTTAATTCCTTGAGCATCTGAGAGGTTTCTCCTTGCACTTTGCTGGACTTTTTGTTAACCGGGCATGTCTAAAGCGTCCTACAAAAATTTGGAAGACTATCCCAGCAAGGAAGAAAATGTTAAAATCTTTGATGACGTAAGTGTTAATATTCTTAATCTTAAACACAGATGTGTAATGTTTGCTTAAATTTTGGTGCAACATGGCTAAGGTCAATGAGTCTACTGCCATTATAGTTTTTCTTAGCTTTCTACCCTCTGTACAGTCACTCTTTTGGATGTACTTTCTCCAACCTTTGCTGGTATCAGTAATATACTTACTTTGTGGATCCCAAGAATTTTTTTTTTGGGGTTTGGCTTGTTTTCTGACGGGGGAACTAGTCATGTCATTGTATGAAGGCTATGAAGAGCTTAGGTACTGAAGTCAGAACCTTTACGGAATATGATTAATAAACTGAAACCCATGGAGCCCGTAGTGATCTAGTTTGAATGAGGTGGCAGCTCCCTTTAAATTGGAACTAGGGAGGGCCTACTATGAGCTTGGTGATCCCTTTGGAATGGGACGGTGTTCTTGTGTTCAATGTTCTATTTTTCGTTTGTACGCGTAGAGCTGTTCAGTAGCCACACACAAAAATAATTGCAATCGTGAAAAAGTCACATTTGCTTTTGCTCAAATACAAGTGTCCCTTTAACTTTTTGTTATGCTAGTTAGCATCTTTTAATGAGATCATTAGTTTCCTGGTTTTGCAGGATGGTGGTTGTCCTTTTGGATAATCTAATGGATATCTAACCAGCAGCTGTCTTTTTCTTTTCTTGTTTAAAATTTTTGATTGTGTGTATAGAAGTCTTAATATGTAATCGTTGTTGTAGTGTGACAGAGGTATTAACTTCTGCTTTACCTTGCAGATTTACTATGGGAGAGTGCTGCACACACATCAAATCTAGTGAGGAAAGGTGAAGCTCTTGCTGTATCAGGCGTGGTGGAGTATGGAGATGAGATCGATGTC
This sequence comes from Nicotiana paniculata, assembly GCA_005239505.1. Lineage (NCBI taxonomy): Eukaryota > Viridiplantae > Streptophyta > Magnoliopsida > Solanales > Solanaceae > Nicotiana > Nicotiana paniculata. The sequence continues at coordinate 5,131 of ML354317.1, forward strand.
ATTGCCCCAACTGATATTTTGAAGCAAATCTTTAAGATTCCATACTCCAAGGCTCGATTATCAATTGCAGTACATCGTGTTGGCCAGACTCTAGTCTTAAACACGGGGTAATGTGCTCTTCTAACATGCAAGGCCTTTTCTGAATTTCAATCCAGTTGTCCCTCTATTAGTTCAAGCTCTGAGTAGTACCCAGTTGAATTCTAATATTTTGCTTTTGACCGTCACTTTCTGACCTTTGGGGTGAAATTAGACAAGCATGAATCTCTGTTGAAAATAAAACTTAGAGATGTAAAAGTTTCATAAGAAGTACTATAAGTTGGGTTTTTCCCTTTTTTTTTTAAAAAATTTCTTAGAAAATTATTCTTAATATTTAGTCCAATTATGATGTAATTGATTCTTGGAAGCAAAAGTGGCAATTCTCCTTAGGACAAAGGATGTAACTTTTTATTATTAACAAAAATTGCTGGGAATCAACCGAATTTCCAGGGCCCAATATTAACATCGTTGATGCATAATCTTTAAACTATTCTGTTATGAAGTTAATTGTGATAGATGATGTTGTTTAGACAATATAAATACAGTCAGACCTCTTTATAACAGCATCCCTATATAACAACACTTCACTATAAAAGCCAAACTTTTCCGGAACCAATTTTTATGTTATGTTATAATATATGTTCTCTATAACAACACTTCGCTATAACATCCAAAAATATTCGGAACAAACGAGGCTGTTATAGAGAGTTTTGACTGTATCTAGTTTTCTCTTACCTGAAACCCGTGTATCTTGCCACATGAAACATGGTTTGGAACTACATGGACAGTAAGGAGTATATATTCATACAGTATAGATGAATGGCCAAGCAACTGATTGAGCTGAGGAAGAGGTAACACTATGGACCAAGCATTCTGCTCATAAAAGCAGATACTGAAGATTAAGAGTGTGATGTTTAAAGTAATCCATCAGTTAATTATTTGAATTTGCATATATAGTTTTTTCGTTAAGCTTTCAAATGATAGTTATATGTACAAAGTTAATTGTTTTTAAAAGTTTGGATTCTAAATCTTGTTGATGGTGTATATTCCTTCCATTTCAAGTTGAGTATTCATTGTTCCTTTTAGTTTTGCCGAATAATGGGTAGTTGCCTAAAATGCTAATTTTGAATTGTGGTATGCTCCAAGAACAATTTGTCTGGACCCGCATCTGCTCTTTCTAATACAACGATATCTATATTATTCCTCAAAAACCAAAGTCAATATATGATCTACATGCGCACTCAACAAGACAAACAGTTCACGCTAACTCTAAAGGAAAAACCAATACACTCTATTGGAATTCGAAGGGAGTGATATCCAGTAAAATAGATTGAAACAAATTGGGAAGAGATGGTAGAAGCTATGTGAATAAACAATGGATAAAGGCAACAAATAAATATTTTGGTATTCGTAAGAAAACTTTAAAAAGATATAAAGATTTTCGAGGGCCCTTAGCAAGTCTATTATTGATTAAGATGGACTAGTAGTTCTGTTTCAAGAACAGTTTTAAGTGAACTTCTTATGGAGGGTGAAACTTTTCTTGATGTTGGTGTACAATTTGACTTTTATTATCTCTACTAGTAGAATCTTTTTGTGGCTTTACGAGAATATAGTTTACAAGAGATTCAACTGCAATGCTAAATGCAGGCCTGACATTGAAGAGGGGGAGAAATTGATCAGAAGAAATAATAACCCACCAAAATGTGCAGATCAGTCTTTGTTTCTAAATTTTGCTATGCACTCAGTTCGCATGGAGGCATGTGATTGTCCACCAACCCATACACCATTGAAGGAGCCACAATTTGAATCAAGAGAAAGTTCACCTGAATCTTCTGATCGCCCAATTCAGGAAAGCACTTCCTATGAGCAAAGTGGAACCTCTACCCAGGAAGAACAATCTAACCCGCGGTGCACGTATAACGAGCTCAAAAAGGGTGATTGTTTTTGGGGTAAAAAGAAGAACAGGAAAACTAAGGATCAGGGCGCTGGAAACAAGGTCTCACAAGTAAAAGAAAAGTCGAGGTACTCAGTGCAAGAGTCTGAAAAGTACAGAAGAGCTAGTAATGATGGATTCCGGAGGGTTCTATTTTGGCAATTTCACAATTTCCGTATGCTTCTAGGAAGTGATTTACTCATCTTCAGCAATGACAAATATGTTGCAGTTAGCTTGCACTTGTGGGATGTTTCACGACAGGTACACAGTAACCAACATTCTCACTCTCATATCCTTGTCAACGTGTCTAACTGCCATCTGTACATTTTGACAGGTCACTCCTTTAACATGGCTAGATGCATGGCTGGATAATGTCATGGCTAGTATTCCAGAGTTGGCCATATGTTATCATCAAGACGGTGTTGTTCAGGGCTATGAACTCCTAAAAACAGATGATATATTTCTCCTAAAGGGCATATCTGAGGATGGTACTCCTGCTTTTCATCCAAATGTTGTTCAGCAAAACGGGCTATCGGTATTTAGATTCCTGCAGGAGAACTGCAAGCAAGATCCTGGTGCATATTGGGTATTCTGCTGCCTATTTGTAATATACTGTATTTTAGCTCTTCATTGCTCATTGTCGCGTTAATTGACATTACATTTATTTCTGTAGCTATACAAAAGTGCGGGTGAAGATGCTATCCAACTCTTTGATCTATCTGTCATACCTCAAAACCGACCTGCCGATGATACTGATGATAGTTCTAGCTCTGTGCCATCTCTAATAAATAGAGGGAGAAGTGATCCCTTACTTTCACTTGGGACGATATTGTACCGGATTGCTCACAGGCTTTCACTTTCAATGGTCTGGGCTTTTACCATGTTAATTAGTAAAACTGCAATACTGCGATACCCTCTGATTAGCTGTTGCTAATACTGCCTTTTTTTTTTAACTGCAGTCTCCTGAAAACAAGTCTAGATGTGCGAGTTTCTTCAGAAAATGTCTTGATTTTTTGGACGAGCCTGATCATCTGGTATGTTGTCTCATAGTATTAGCAAAATATGTCTAGTCTATTTTCATTATCTCTTTGGGTAAACAAGAAAATGCTAAAAGCTGGTGTTATTTTGAGTCTTGAACTTTACTACTTGTCCTTAGCAAAAAGGCGCCTCTCTATAGTTTGATGAACCTTTCTGTTTTCCATCTTTGCCAAGTACTTTGGAGAAATGACCTGCAATTCTGACTTGATTTTTTTACTTGTAATGTGGTTTTAAAGGACAAGAACAGCCACCTGTTGTAAAATGTAAACCATGCACGAAATAACTCATCTCAGTTTCTCTTCTCTAAGTTCATGAAAGTAAAAAGAAGGAAAAACTAACTGGAACCTGTGCATATTGTATCATACATATGATGGGTTTGGCAGCTTTCTTTTTCTTCTGCTTTTATAAATAATCAATGTTGAGAGGTCAGTGGAGAGAAAGTTGCTTCCTTGCTTGCTTCCACATAGTACTATAGTCTTTTAAATTAAAAGAAATTAGCATCAAATTGCATATCTGAGCTTCCGTGCTCGCAGCAAAGGTGGTGAAATGCTAGGTTTTTGAGAAACATAGTTTTTTTACAACTCTATCTTTTACTACATTGGTAAAAGGCACTTCACCAAACATAAGCTCTCTGTCTCTTCTATATTGTAGAATAGACAACTGATAGCATGAAATTTTGGCAAATAGGTTGTACGTGCATGTGCTCATGAACAATTTGCAAGACTCCTTCTGGCGTATGATGAAGAGTTAGATTTATCATCTGAAGCACTTCATAGGGAGTCTGAAGTCACAGGTGCTGATGCTGAAGAAGAACCAGTTGAATCTTTGATTGCAGTTTCAGTATCAGGTGCCCATGATTCCCTTATTCCTAAAGTTGAAGCAGATAACAATGTTGAAACATTGCCAGCTACTGAATCTGATGATTCTGTGGGGGTAACATCTGATGTGCTTATATCTTCGCCAAGAGCAATTACAGCTCCAATGGGAAGAAATACAGTTAGTCCGGAAGATGCTCCAAATAGCAGAAAGAAAAGCTTTGCAGTATGTGATTTATCAAAAATGTCACCTAAGGTTCAAACTGTTGCTGATCCAATCTCCACTAAATTGGCTGCTATACATCATGTTTCTCAAGCTATTAAGTCCCTTAGATGGAAACGTCAAATGCAAAACAACAAAATGGATCTGCAGAACAGTGGCAAAAAGCAGGATGAACCTTCTTCAGCACCGAGTTTCTCTGTTTGTGCATGTGGGGATGCTGACTGTATTGAAGTTTGTGACATTCGGGAATGGCTTCCAACTTCAAAATTGGATGATAAGTTGTGGAAACTAGTTCTATTGCTTGGAGAATCGTACTTGGCTCTTGGACAAGCTTATAAAGAAGATGGACAATTGGGTCAAGCCTTGAAGGTGATAGAGTTGGCATGTCTGGTTTATGGATCAATGCCTCAACATCGGGAAGATTCAAAATTTGTTTCTTCCATGGTCTTGTGTTCATCAACCGAGGTTGAAATTGATGATAAAAGTGAAAAACCTGGGTCCTCCCTATGTGATGATTGTTTCACGTATGATCAATTATCTTACGGTTACCTCTTCTGGGCTAAGGCTTGGACACTAGTTGGGGACTTGTATGTTGAATTCCATTTGACAGATGGTGATAAGATTGCAATGCAATCAGAGCAAAAATCTTTATCAAAAGGGTTGAAGATGTCATCTGAAGTTCTGAGGGAGGTTGAAAGGCTCAAGAAGAAGCTTGGACAGTCTATTCAAAACTGCAGCTCATGTTCTTTGTTAAACTGCAGCTGCCAGAGTGATAGGGCCAGCAGTGGCAGCAGTGCTAGCAGTAGTAGTGGAGATTCAAGTTCAAAAAGTTATGGCAGAAAGCAGAATAAAAAATCACATACCAAAGCAAACTCCGTTGCCCATTCTGGAAGTTCTATGAAGATTCATCAGAAGGGCGAAAGCAGCACATCTGAGAGTAAGCTCCGGATGCATAACACAAATATTACCAGAATGGAAATCTCTGATACATTGACAGATGTTTCACAGGCAAAAATATCAGGAGCTACCAACTGTTATAATAATGATGGTGTTGTGGGAGTGAAAATTGAAGGAACTTCAGTGCATACATGTTTGGAAACATCAAAAGAAGAAACTGACCAGAAAATTGGGGGTATATTTAAATACATTAGAGGTACTGTAGTAGGAGATGCTGATTTCAATCTCTCTGTTGCCTTGAACTGTTATGAAGAAGCCAGAAATGCAATGGTGGGACATCTTACTAATTCAGAAGACTTACAATCTTTACTTAAAAAGAAAGGATGGGTATGTAACGAGTTAGGCCGTAAGAGGCTGGAAAGAAAAGAGCTGGATAAAGCTGAAGTTGCCTTTGCTGATGCAATCAATGCATTTAAAGAAGTAGCTGACCACACCAACATTATATTGATAAACTGTAATTTAGGTCATGGCAGGAGAGCACTAGCAGAAGAGATGGTAGCAAAGATTGAAAATCTCAAGGGACATGCAATCTTCCATGATGCATACAGGCAAGTACTCCAGGCTGCCAAGCAGGAATACAGGGAATCCTTGAAGTTCTATGGAGCAGCAAAAACAGTCGTAAATAATGTTACTGAAGAATCAGATTTGGATTCAAGCAGCTTGAGAAATGAAGTATATACTCAGTTTGCTCATACATATCTAAGGCTTGGGATGCTACTGGCCAGAGAAGATACATTAGCTGAGGTTTACGAGAACTGTGTCCTTGAGGATTCTTTCAGCTCCTGTGTTAGTAAACCTAAGAGAGACCGTAGAAAGCATGAGATTTCAGCTAATGATGCCATTAGAGAGGCTTTATCTGTCTACGAGTCACTGGGTGAGTTACGGAAACAGGAGGCCGCATATGCGTACTTTCAGCTGGCTTGCTACCAAAGGGATTGCTGCTTGAAATTTCTGGAGCAAGACCAGGAAAACAGTTCTTCTAAGGGCGGAAATAGCTTTCTTCATAGAGTAAAGCAATATGCTTCTTTGGCGGAGAGGAACTGGCAGAAATCCATGGATTTCTACGGACCAAGGACGCACCCTGTGATGTACTTGGCTATTTTGATAGAGCGAGCTGCACTACTACTGAATCTGTCAAATTTTCTTCATTCTAACATGGTATGTTATACATTCTTGTGCTTTGTAGAATCTTCCCGAAGTTCGTCTCTTTTTCTTTTTTTAATCTCTAGCTTGATTTTTTCTTTGATCTTGCCATTTGAGGAAAAAAAGCTTGATTTTTTTTACTATAGATGTTCATTTTTTTTCCAACTGTAGCAGCGGTTTTTTCTGTGCTTTATAGAATCTTTTCAATCTTCATCTTCTTTTGTTTCCAGTGTTGGTTAATTAATTAATTTTTTGAGCTTACACTTGATTTTCTTGACTATATCCGTGCATTCTTTTCCAACAGTGGTTTGTCTAGCTTTCTTAAACCTATTGAACCTGACCTAAAGTTGTAATACTTGTATGCTTTTTTATAAGGGATGAAAAGGTGATGATGTCCCAATTTAAGTTTTGATAAGAACATGTGCTAGCTAGAATCCTTTTTTAAGCTTTTGTTAGGATGGGGAAAAAATGTTTTTGTTAGGATGCCATGCCAAAATATTTTCAAGTACTTTTAAGCAGATATTTCTGTCATGATTGTCTGAACTCTTAAAAATAGAATTTTCAAGTTTTATTGCTTTGTTTTATGGTACTTAAGCGAAATAATACATCCTTTTAACTGTAAATGACTGATTAAGTACTACTGTAACAGCTTCTGGAGTCTGCTCTGACTTGTATGCTTGAAGCTCGCCATGTATCTGGAAACACATCACTGAGGAATGACAATCTTGAGGTTTGTGATAAATATTGGAGCGAGCTGCAGATGCTGTTGAAGAAGATGTTGTCTGTCTCACTCTCTCCGACCACGAATAGATCTTCAGCCAACTCTCAGCACAGTGCCTCAAATAAGTCTGCTGATACCAGTAAGCTGAGAGAGCTTTACAAGATGTCTCTGAAGTACACAGACTTCAATCAACTGCAAGCCATGCATGGTTTGTGGATATCTTCAAGGGCGGATCTATAGCCCAATATATGGGGCATGTGAACTCATGGTCTCTCCGCCAAACTAGGTATTTTATGTACATATTTTTCAGAATTGATAATAATACTTATGACACACATGCTCTATATAGACTAAATGATGCACTTTTTTGAATGTTGAGTTATTTACCTAGAGAAGTAGGGATCAATCTTAATACTTCTATTTTTTCTCTTTTTAGTGGTGCACCCATGTTATAAAAATCCTAGATCCGCCTCTGTATCTTAAATGTACATATTCTCTATAGTTCCAGATCGCTTGAGAGTGGATTGAATCTTCCGCTTTCTTAATATCCGAGCATTAACAAGATATTCAATTTGTGATAACAATATGTTGAAACTATTGAGGGGTCGTTTGGTAGGGTATATAAAAATAGTGCGGGATAATGTGTATTAGTAATGCATGTGTTTAGTAATGCAAGCATTAGTTATGCAGATATTATTTTCTTATCCACTGTTTGGTGTGGTGTATTAAAATTATAATGCATTGTATCATTTTTAAGAAAAATAGTTGTTACAAAAATGTCCTCCATATTCCTATCTTTAAAGGACTTTAAGGACAATTTTGTCTTTAACTATACTAATGCATACATTAATAGCCTTGGTATTACTAATGCCATGGTTTTCTATGCATTACTATCACATAGGATAATACCAAGTATGATGTATAACTAATACAAGTATTATTTATACATAGGTTGAAAAAATGTACCAAACAAGGTATTTTTTTTAGTAAATAAAATTTTTATTTCACCAAAGGAATTATGTACAGGTATCTAAGCAACAAAAAAAGCTCTAGAGTTAGGCATGAAGCCTCAAACTCTCAGTAACTACAGAACTTCTAAGCAGTTACAAAACATCTGCCTACTACAGTCTACTGTAACAACCTATCAGTGTAATTACGCTATGGGTAGAAGTTTAAGCTTTCAAGCCTCATGGCCATCATATACTTCATGCTCCCTCTACAGAATATGTCTTGAATCACTTGTCTTGTAATCATCCCAACACTTCTTTGATTACTCTGAAATACCCTTAGATTCCTCTCTTGCCAAATGTAGTAAACACATCCTGCTAAGGCCATTCTATAGATCTCAGCATTGACAGTCTTGCCTTTTTTCTTGGTAACAGCCTGGTGTAGTTCTTCTTGCCATGTCATCACAGGTCTTCTTATCCCTTGCCGTAGAAGTATCTTTCCCCATAATTCAGTAGAAATTTTGCACTCAAAAAAGAGATGTGTATGGTCTCATTCTGCTCTTTACACACGATACACTTCTGTTCAATTATAATACCCCATTTGGCCAGCTTGTCCTTTGTATTCAATCTACCCCAAGCAGCCAGGTTTAGAATGAATATCCACTTTGGAGAAGCATAGTTGTTGCAAGTCAATTTCCTCCATGGAACCTTTACAAAAGTACCACATAGCAGTTGGTACATTTTTTTTATAGAGAAGTTTTGCATTCGCCTCAGTTCATCAATATCAATACCAGCATCTGTGAAGTAATGTTTAGCTTTCAGTATCTTCAGCAGCATCCAAGAGGCTTGTTTAGGTTTTATCTCCCAAATTTCTCTCTTCTTGGTATAATAAATGTGGACCCATTGAATCCACAACTTATCTTTTTTCCGGCATATGTTCCACAATAACTTGCATATAGCTGCTCTATTCCACATCTTAACATTTAGAAGATTGTAGCCTCCTGTTGATATTGGCCAACAAACTTTATCCCATGCTAGCAGTGCATTTTTTGATAATGCAACACCCCCAGTCCATAAGAATGTTCTGCAAGTTGCTTCAATCATGTGAATAATTTTTTGGCAGAATAAAGATTTGGGGCCAGAAGGTTTGTATGGAAGATAAGACATTCTTTATTAGTTGAACTCTCCCAGCATAGAAGTGTCTAGCATTCCATGAGGTTATTCTACCCAGCATCTTGTCAACCAAAGGGTAACATTGCATCACAGATAATCGTTTAGTGCTCAACGGGACACCAAGGTATCCAATAGGTAGCTCCCCTTTTGTAAATCCAAGAACATTTAAAATTTCCAGTTGTGTATCTCTTCCAACACCCCCAAATACACTGAGCTCTTATCGAGATTTGCTCTCAGTCCTGAAGCCTCAGAGAAACAGTTGAAGCAGTTGAAAAGAAGTTGAGCTGAAATAACATCCCCTCTACAGAACATGAGAAGGTCATCAGCAAACCCAAGCTGTATAATCTGCAATTTATCACATCTGGGATGAAAATTAAAGTCTGGATTACTTCTCAATGTTTTCCGCAACCTATTGAGGTACTCCATGGCCAAGACAAACAAAAAAGGAGACAAGGGATCTCCTTGCCGTAGCCCCTTCCTAGCTGGAAATGGCACACTAGGCTTCCCATTGATTATGATAGAGTATGACACACTGCTAACACAAGCCATTACCCATTGAACAAAAGTATCTGGAAAGTTCAGGCTACAAAGAATTTGCTCCAAGAAAGGCCATTCTAGGGAATCATAAGCCTTTTGCATATCTACCTTCATCATACACCTGGAAGACGCTCATTTCCTATTGTATCCTTTTACGAGCTCATGGCTTTAGAATAAATATTGTCTGTGATCACCCTCCCAGGTACAAATGCAGATTGACTATTATCTACCAATATATCCATTACTCTTTGTAATTTTCTAGTCAGCACTTTAGAGATGATTTTATAAAGCACAGTGCAGCAAGAGATAGGCCTGAACTGTTTTATTGTGGATGGGTTCTTAACCTTTGGGATTAAGGTTGCTGAGGTGCAGTTGATGGCCTTATACAGTTTAGTTGAATCAAAAAACTGAAGAACAGCTTCTGTTACCTAATTTCCTATTATGCTCCATGATTTTTTGAAGAACAAAGCATTATAGCCATCACACCCTGGTGCCATCAATGTCTGCTAAAGCTTCCCAGATCTCCTGCCTAGTTACAGTTTCAATAAGCTGCAATTGTTGCTCCCTGTTTAAAATTTTTCCCCCATCCTTCATCACCTCTGGGTTTATAGCAGGGATCCTTGTAGCATTTGTCCCTAGCAGTTGCTTGTAGAAACCAAGAATTTCTTCAGTGATTGCCTCTTCATTCTGAATTAGTTGGCCATTTTCCTTTACCAAATTATTTATTCTATTCTGTGCTACTCTTGTCTTCATTGAAGCATAAAAGTAGGACGTATTTGAATCCCCTAGTCTTAGCCACTGGTTTCTGGATTTCTGTTTAGCTATACCTTCTTCTATAAGCCCCCATTTTTCCAGGTCCAGCCTAAGCTCCCTCTCCAGTTCATACTAGTCATTTGATTGCCTATGATCTCTCATTTGTTCCAGTATGCTTTGCAGCTGACTCCTAATATCTTAACTTTGATATCAGTACCTTGATAATGGATAGTATTCAGTTTCTTTAGTCCTTGCTTAATCACCTTCAGTTTTGTCCATATGTTTTCCATGCCCATACCATTTACTTGTTTCATCCACCCATCCATTATCACATCCAGGAAGTCTTCATGCTCGGCAATGAAGTTAAAGAACTTAAATGGCCTTTTCCTTTTTCCAGAGCTATCTTGCATTTTAACACATAAGGGGGTGTGATCAGAAAATAGTGGATCCATAGTAACAGCTTCCAGTTGGGGATAGAAGTCCATCCATTCAGCATTTACCAAAGCTCTATCCATTCAGCTATGGACTTGGTTATTTGTCCAAGTATATTGTCTTCCAGTTGTTTTCATTTCAGTCATCCCAGTGGCACTTAAGAAGTCTCTAAAGTCCTTGATTTCATGTTCCTGTGTAGGAGAACCATTAGCTCTATCCTCCATGTTTAAAACAGCATTGAAGTCTCCCATCACCAGCCAGGGACTTTGTTGTGCACTATGTATCTGCTGAAGTTCCATCCATAGGTCCTTCCTTTCTCCTACTCTATGTAAACCAGACTGCAGTAAATTCAAATCTCACATTGTTGTCTAGCATGTGGATGCCCATGTATGATCTGGGCATGCTTATAGAGCACAGTAAATTTCACACAACTAGGATCCCACAACATCCAAATCCTTCCTTTACTATTAGGCTCATAGTTTGTACATCTCTCCCATCTGGGTACAATCTTATTCATAATCTTCTCAGCTACAGCCTCGTACTCTGTGTTCCACTATAGCTATTAGACTTACATTGTTCTCTTGCAAAAACACCTTTAGCTCCTTGTGCTTATATATCTTATTTAGTCCTCGTACATTCCAAGTGACAATCTTCATAGATGAGATGGATCTGGTGGTATTTCTTCCCCCTTACTCGAACTACATTGTCCTCTGTCTTGTGGTTTAGTTGCAACCTGCCTATCATCAACAATAAGTGGCTTGAACACATTTGCAATATTTACCCCACTATTCCCTTGTATCATCTGGCCATTTTTACCAGCTGATTTGCCTCTCACCTCTTGCATCCTGCTTCATTGACGTGTATGGTGTGGGGGCTAATTATCTGTTCACCTCCTAGTTTTGGATTTTCACTAGCAGCACCAGGTAAACTACTCTGTTGTCCCACTATTTCATTTGATTGTTTCACCCCAAGTTCTACTGGTTTTCCGATAACATCCATATGTATTTCAGTCTTCTTCCCCATTGTCGGGTTTCCTAGCTTGCTTATTGGCATCTCATTCTGCTTTTTTCCTCTAATACAAAACAAGGTATTAGTAATGCATAAAGCTAATACTTGCATTATTTTATCTAATACCTCCTACCAAACGACCCCTGAATGCATTGGAGGTTGTAAATGTACTGAGTGGTTTATAATTAATAGTTAAATTTACCTGGAAATGTAGGAATTTACCTCGGAGTGTCCATATAGTTATAGATTACTGTATTATGGTTCTTTCATCTCATGTTTTCTTTCTTGTATCTTGTTGTTTTATTTGTGTGCTTATTCATAGGTAACGAAAGAAGTACCTTTGGTTTATGGATCGTTAACGCATGACCAATAATGCATCATTCATTTGACCTGAAGAATGATAAATCGGTTTTACATGCCAATTTCCACGCCAATATAGTAACTGTCATGTAAGACAAAGGCCTACTTGCAGAAAAACCATGTAAGACTAATGATGAGTATGTACAATAAATAAATGCACATATTGATTATAATCAGAATGAAACTCTTTAACCGAGAGTCAAAAATTGATGTTTGCATCGAAAATTTGAAAAGCTTGTTTTTTTTAATTTTAAAAAACATCTACCTTTACTGCAAGAAATGTTTTTTCAACCAAACACTGAGAGTTTTTTTTTTCTCTTTTACAAGGCACTTAAAGCTATTTTTCCTTGGTGTTTGTTTGAAAAATGATTTTTGCCTTGTGACCGTACGGATCTACTATAATCTGTTTGACCAAACTTTCAAAAACTATTTATTTTAAAAAGTATTTTCTGCTAGAAGTACTTTGAAAAATAGTAGTTCGTGTTTTGGTAAAACTATTTGTGTATGGCTAAGGTTTTAAAAGAGCTTCTAGGATAAAATTATTTTTTCGCTTCTGAAAAATAGCTTCCGTTGTCACTCGAAAGCACTTATTTTCTTACCAAATTTTTTATCAAACACTTCAACTCTCTAAGATAAGCCTTTTTGGAAGGGAAAAAAACATTTTTGGCTTTCCAAAAGTTTGGTCAAACAAACTATAAGTTGGGGTGATTGATAGCTTACAAGTAAAATATACATTGTACAGTGAGCATGTTACTCAATGCGCAATTGAAGGGTAGCAGCTACGGGTTTTCCTGAATTTTTTTAATTAAAAAAATACATTGTATCTATAAAAGTACTGGTCAATTATGAATGTTTGGTCTTGATTATCTATATCTATCTCTATCTATATTATATCAAAAGCATGAAGACCCTTAGCGAAATATTATCTGGTTTTTTTTACCCTATAAAAATGTAGTTCACATTTAATTTGAGTATTTCATTAATATTTAGGTATAATTATTTAATTAATTTCCCTACAATTTAGGAATAGTCATTTATTGTTAATAAAATTTTGCCTAAACGTTCACTACACGATAGGAAAGTTTTTCTTTCTAATTCCATTTATACTTTGGAGTACTAAATTTCTCCATTCTCATTCTTAGCTTTAGGAGACTTCTTTTTGTAGTTAGTAAAATTTTGCCTAATTTTTAATATTTAGATTTTAAAATCAACTAAAATTTTTAGTTATTATTTTCTTATCCGTAGTGACACTATAAACTTTTTGATACGAATTTAATTTGAATAGGATAGGATTGAATAGTATTTATTATATTGAAAATTATTTTTAAAATATTGTAATTATTCTCGGGAAATTATATATATATATAGTTATTTTATTTTTGGTAATTACAGATATTCTATTACCAAGTAAACACTATGTACAATAAATAATAGGCATAAATGATAATAATAAAATTGACTGAGAGTTGGACATTCCTCCGGTCTCAGGTAAAATAAAATTCCTACAACTCCAAAAAATTTCAATCGCAACTCAAAGTTCCTATGTAATACGCAATATTCATCTTATATATAACTATAATGTGCTGATGAGTTGCAGACTACTTATATAACATATTTTCAAATATTTTGACAATCATAACATAAGAGCTAATTGAGGAATATATATTTATCGTCTTTGCAAAATTTTGTGTGAAAAATAATTTTGATGATACAGAAAAGGGTCGAAACTACCCCTATTGTTTACTAAATGGTTTATAGTTGTTCTCAGCCCACCCATTCGTCCAAAAAAGGACACAACGTTAATTAGATTAACAAATTACCCTCACAATATACAACAGAACTTGTGGGCCTTTTATTTAATGAGATGGCATAGTTTTATTGGACCATGTGGCATATTAGGTCAGACAACACTTATGGATTTAGTACTCGCCCCATAAATCGAACCTGCCCCAATTCTTTTTGCTTCTTCCTCCTCCTCTGTTTCATCCTTTCCTTGTTTCTATGGTCTACTCCTTTTTTTTACCGGTATCTTTTCTTCTTCGCCACTTCCAAGATCCTCGTGAACAGGTTATAGTACAAAAGATAAGGGCATAAAGCACTGAAACTATAAATTTAATTTGATATTTGAAGAGCTTTGAGTTAAATAAGTAGACATATGGACCACATTGATGAGTGATTTGTGTCTAAAAAATTAATCAAATGTTGTTCTACATCGAAGATGATCATCTAAGATCACAGAATACCACATACATGCACCAATGTTAACTTCAAATTTTTCCCTTCCATCTTTCTCTACTTCAAAAGAAAGACAAAAAAAGAAGAAGAAGAAGAAAATCATTGCAGTAAATGGCTCAAACTCCAAAACATAAAATCTAAAACTTAAGGTTATATATTAATAAAATAAATCAAGAACATCAAACCACATAAGATAAGAAGAACCACTTTACATTCAAACAACACAAAGAACACAAAAAAAAGATTGAAAAATCGTTATTGATTCTCACCAAAGCAGAGCGGGCCATTGTTCGACCTATACTTCCAGCCATGTCCGCTTCTTCTTAGCTTTATCACAATTCTAATAATAATAATGATAAATTCATAAGTCAAATTTGCTTAGCAGATGACTTTTTTCTGTAATCGGGAAAGACGATTGTATAATATAATTTTGACCCGAATAAAAAAACCTAGGGTCAGATACTGTTAGTAAGTCTAGTTCGACCCATTTACTTGATCCAAAATAAGACCAGGATGTTGTTTCAGATCTAAATTGTCACGTGGCCCAGTGAAAAATCGTCATGTCACTAAATAGAAGGACCACAAATTTTGTCGTTTGTCGCGGGGGTAATTTTTTTAATAGAATTAACGTCATGTTTTTTTTTTTGAACGAATAGGTGGATGAAGGACATCTGTAAACCATTTGGTAAACGATAGGGGTAGTTTAGGCCCTTTTCTAATTAGCAATTTAAAAATACATGTTCTTTATTGAACCGTTAGAGTTATTATCTCAGATGCGATGTGTAATTGTTTTATCTAAGTCCGTTTTAAATTTTTTAAATCTAAATATTTAAATTCACAATAAAAATGAAAAACTAAAATTCTCAATTTTCTTATTTAACAAATTATTTTGTTTTCTATAAATGTATTTTAGAGATTATAAACAATTATATATTTTTAACTAAACCAGGCTTACCTTTAATAAAATGAGAATTGGCTATAGACATATATATATATATATACTAAACATAAACCGAATAGTGATGAAAGAACAAATTTTACTTCTGAATTTTGACATGTATTCAACATATGAGTCCTAAAATAATAAAATACATATACTTCAAATTCATCAACGGTAAGCAATTCAAATCTAGATGCATGCTTATAAGTTTGGACAGAGGAAAAGTTCTCTGCTTCGAAAATTCTACTGGTATTTTTCTTCTTTCGTCCTTTTGTTTAAGAAACACTTCCTTGTCTTATTTTGTGAGCTTCTACGGAAAGGGAACAGTAAATAGTTCATTTAATTTGTATTGATATCGATTACTGTAGCTATTTTTGGCATGGATTGAGATTTTGTGTCTGCTAGCGGAGTCATTATTATTAGATTTGAATTTATTTTAAGTGGATAGATGAAAGTAGATATTTTGAATATGCATTCATTTCTTGAGAAGTAATGATAGATCCTTTTATTGGAGGGCTCGTTGGCACTAAATTGGAAAATCACGTGAGCGATGAAACTTTATTAAACATCATAGCTTGATCTAGGGACGATTAATAATAAACACTGTGACTATGAGTACGGTTTCCGTGGCATAGTTATGATGCATAATCTCAAATTCGGGTGTGTATTTCATGTGACCCGACCATAATTTCAAATAATAATAAAATTAACATGTTGTAAATCGCGGGTGCGTTTCACATGGCGCGGTTTGCAATGTGTACAAAAACAAACGAGTGCGCGACATCGCGACTTGTTCAAATAAACTTCATAAATACCGAAAAGTGGTTAATAGATAATTAAAAATGGTTAGAAGGTAAAATTGCACATAAGGTTTTAAAACATGTAATAAATCAGATAATTAGGCCAATTATTAACAGTTGAGCGACCGTGCTAAAACCACGAAACTCGGGAGTTCCTCACACCTTCTCCCACGTTAACAGAATTCCTTACCCCGGTATTCTGGTTTTCGCAGACTTTAAACGGAGTCAAACTTCCTCGATTTGAGATTTAAAATAAACCGGTGACTTGGGACACCATAAATTATCCCAAGTAACGACTCTGATTAATTAAATAATCTTATTTCGATAATGTCCCTTTAATTGAAAAAACTCACTAATCCCCATACGGAAAAAATGAGGCGTGACAGCTCTTGCGACTCTGCTGGGGAACGAACCCATAATCTCTGGTTCAGGGTTCAAGAATTCGAGCTTAGAATAGCTGTTATAATTGTGATTGTCTGATTTTTACGTGTTTGAGCCTAATGTGCTAAATGTCATTTTTACCCCTTTGATATTGTGTGAACTGTATATAAACTGCTATGAAACCCTTCTTCTCTCTGAGTCTTCTAAATCTTCTAGGGAGTGCACGTTGGCGTAACTTATTTTCTGTTAGTGTCATATCATAATTTTAGAACGAGGTTCAGACAAGTTGCTAGCGGTGAAGCTTCTGTATTCCCGTTACGCTACCCCCCTCGGCTCAAATTGTCCGCTCGGGTAACCCAGGTCTGGAACAATACACCCCAGGGTTCAAACCTAGATTGATAACCTCATGCTGGATCCCTAGTAGGTACATTTGTTTGCATCACGTGCATTTGACTTTGGGGATTCAACACAGGGGTTGAGTCCGTCTAGGACAGGTGTACCCCAAATTAAAATACCACCCTGATGCATCTTACGTGCTACTTGCGCATCTGTTTGTTTTGGTTTGAATGTTAACTGGCTTTTAGAATAGGGAAAGAAAATTAAAAAAAAAAAAAGAAAATTAAAAGAAAAATCAAGAGTGAAAGGTAAGTATTTGAAAAACTCCAAAACTCCACCAAAATTTTGAAAAAAAAGAAAAAGAAAATAAGAAAATGTTTTCAAAAGTCATACTTCCCCTGTTCCATCAAAACTGATAGAACTACGCGGATCTGATTCTCACCAGATGTGAGATACGTAGGCAAACCTCATTGGTTTTGGTCCACAATTTTTAAAAAATCCAAAAAAATATTTTCCTTTACTTCCTTCTTTGGAAAGCCTTTCCTTTAGACCCCGGTTTTCAAAAATCCAAAAATATTTTCTTTTTTTTTTTCCTTCTTTAGAAAAGTCTTTCTTTGAGACCCCAATTTTTAAAAAAATTCAAAAATATTTTCTATTAATTTCATCTCAAAATCCAAAAATATGTTCATTCTTCTTTCGAAAATTGAAAAGAAAATTCAAGATTCACATTTTCTTTTTTTTTCGTTAGAAGTATTTCTTTTATAAATTAAACTAAAAATCCAAAAATATGTCCTTGCTTTCTAGAAGTTTTTCTTTCGAAATTCCAAAAATAAAAAGGGCGAAATTCAAAAATAATATTTTCTTTCTTCTAAAAAATTCTCAAAAAAAAAAAAAATTTATCAAATCAAATTCCAAAAATATTTCTTTCTTCTTTAGAAGTCTTTCTTTCGAAAATTAAAAAAAATTAAAAAAAAAGGGTTAGTTTATTTGCTTTACATTCCCGATCTGTTTGAACTACGTTAGACATGATTCCTTTAAAAAAAGATACGTAGGCAGCCTTACACGGTTTGGTCCAACAAAATATGAATTCAAAAAAAATAAATCCAAAAATCCCCAATATCTGAAACTAGGGCAAAGATTTTATTTCACTTTTGAAAGACAACCCCTCAGTTTGAGTCTACTTTGAGCCTTCATGCCGACCCTTCTTTCCAACCCTATCCAAAATCCTTCCAAATAAAGACCTCCGGATATGCCTTCAAGAATGCCAAGAGAAGCATGCAATGAGCAACGGTTGTCACGCGACATAGAACACTGTCAAGTTGCTCACATAAGAAATGAAAAGAAAAATAAAAATAAAAGAAAATGAGAGTCTTTCTAGTGAAAACCTTCATGGGCACTGTAAGGCGACGGTAAGCAGAGATGAATACATGAGAGAGAGAGACTTGTTGGTGTAAATCCCTTGCGGCACCACTAGTCGAAAGTGAGTCATGAAATTCATATGATTGGCACAAACAAGCCCGACTTCAAAGTTCATAGGAATGGTAAAAAAAAAGATTAGGTCAGTTTGATAGAACGACCATTAAGCCCAAAATGCATGTCATGATTCATTAAGTCTAGTATTGAAAAAAAAAGGAAAAAAAAAACTCTTCCTTCTGTTCTTCCCGACAGGGGCATTTCTTGTTAATACTGTTTCTTTGCATCATTATGCCCCTCACTCTGAGTCAGTCCTTGTCAAAACAAGCAAGAAAATATTTTAAAATCTGCTACCAGCTTTTCAGTTGCACAAAGTAAATTTGGCCAACACACTCAGTTGTTACTGTCAACATGCCTTGAGGATCCATAGAAAGGCTCTCCCAAAAGACTCTTGCCAGCCTACTTGGCGCAAACAAAGATAACTTGTGATTCTCTCTGACAGACAAATTGCTCCAAAAGCAAAGCCATTCAAGATATCAGAAAAGGTTATCCAAGAAAAGAAATCTCTTTTTTGAGGTAAGGCTGACTGATCCACAAATACAAATGGTACTCGGTGTGAAACAATTAGGGTTGATGCAGAGCAAAAAGTCTCTTGAAACTGACTCAAGCTGACTGAGCAAAAGCTAAGCCGCCCAAGACTCAGGGCCACAAACCGACCACCACTTTTAAAACTGACAAATTTTTCTTTATTTGAAACAAGAACAAAGTAGTGAAAGGAAGTTGGTTCAAAAACAAAAGAAAAAGAAAAAAAGAAGAGAAGAGTCGTCAAAGGGAAGTTTCTCAAATCTTTGCCTTTATCTTCTTGCTAGTGTGCATAAAATGTTGCCATTGCTCTTCACATTTTTCCTCCTAGGATAAAAGTCCTAGTCTGATGGATTTTCTCCCAATAAAAATCTTAGTTTGATTTTCTCCTAAGATAGAAAACCTAGTCTGATGAATTTTCTCCTAGGATAGAAATCTTAGTCTGATGCATCTTTCTCCTAAGATAAAAAAAACCTAGTATGATGAATTTTCTCCTAGGATAGAAATCTTAGTCTGATGAATCTTTCTCCTAAGATAACAAAAAAAAAGGACCTAGTTTGATGAATTTTTTCCTAGGATCGAAATCTTAGTCTGATGCATCTTTCTCCTAAGATAAAAAAAACCTAGTATGATGAATTTTCTCCTAGGATAGAAATCTTAGTCTGATGAATCTTTCTCCTAAGATAACAAAAAAAAAAGAGGACCTAGTTTGATGAATTTTCTCCTAGGATCGAAATCTTAGTCTGATGAATTTTCTCCTAGGATCGAAATCTTAGTTCAATGAATCTTTCTCCTAAGATAATAAAAAAAAAGTACCTAGTCTGATGAATTTTCTTCTAGGATCGAAATCTTAGTATGATGAATCTTTCTCCTAAGATAGAAGACCTAGTCTGACGAACTTTCTCCTAGGATAAAAATCTTAGTCTGATAAATCTTTCTCCTAAGATAACAAAAAAATGACCTAGTCTGATGAATTTTCTCCTAGGATCAACGTTTTAGTTTGATGAATCTTTTTCCTAATATAATCAAAAAAAAAAAAAACTAGTCTGATGAATTTTCTCCTTGGATACAAAGTCTTAGTCTGATGAATCTTTCTCCTAAGATTAAAACCTAGTCTGATGAATTTTTTCCTAGGATAATAATTTTAAAAAAAAGGGACGTCTGGATTTAAAAGAAAAAGAAAAAAACACGGTCAAATTTTTAGTTTTCTTAATTTATCAATATTTAGTTTTCCTGAAATCAGGGGTCCCGCCTGGAGAATAGGGTCAATTTTTACTTTAGTGAAGCTTAGTATATAGTTTTTCGCAAGCTCAATCTCAAATCTAGGAGACGCACCTCCTAGTTTGGGTTTTTCAGATTTTATTTCTTTAGAAGACCCACTTCCTAATTTTAGGTTAAAGGTTTCACCCCTAGGAGACACACTTCCTAGTCTGGGTCTTTCAGGATATTTTCTTGATTTTACTCATAGGAGAGGCACATCCTAGTCGAGTCTTCAATTTTACTCTCATCATTGCATCCTTAATCAATAGCATAGGTGATTTATAGTTATGCTAATAACTCACAAATCTTCCTAGTGCAAACTGGGGAAGAAAAAAATTCTTTTGTTTTTTCCGTTTTGTTGTAGTAGCAGGCGCCCACCTGGAGAATGAGGAAATTCATTTCAAGTTTCAAGTCAGTTGCAGGCGCCTACCTGAAGAACGAGGGAAATCATTTCAGAATTCAATTCAAGTTAGAAGGAGCAGAAGCTCGCCTCAAGAATGCGAGTCGACAGTACGAGATGACCAAAAAAAGAGGTCTCAATCCAGAATTAAAAAAAAAAGTGAATACAAAATGCAGAAGCAGATGAAAGATGTGAATTGCTCAAGAAATGACTGAAGTCACGAGCTTTGCATGTCCCGTCGTGATCCGAAAAGCTGAAGAAAAATGAACTAGCACCTGCAGCTAGCAAGCATCAAGGTTCAAATCAAAAGTCTACATGAAGAACCATTCAAGACCCAAGATCAAGTTTCAAAAGACTTATAGATAGAAATCTTGTAACTCATAGTTGATAGACTTGTTTAGTTCTTTTAGGTTTTGATTCCGATGTAATAACAGAAATCACGGACCGAAGCCTCGACAGAACCTCGCTCGACTCTCGAACTCATCACTCCATCATTCTCCTTGAACTATACGCGACCTGATTCCCTTATAACTCGGGATATGTAGGCTATCCAAAACCAGGACTCAATTGCACCTTTTTCTTTTATTTCTTCCTCTTTTTAATAACGATGTGGTAAAAAATTAGTCACACGGCTCACTTTGTCTTTGCCTGAAAACTCTTCACGTTTTCAAGCAAAGAGGGGCAATTGTGAGCACCTAATTTTTTATCATACTTGGGATTTTCTAACACTTTTTAGTATGTAAATAATTTTAAGTTTAATCTACATATTTTTACCTTTATTTCATTTTTAGTAGGTTTTATTTAAGAAAATTAAAAATCACAAAAAATTATATGTACTTGGTTTTAAAATATTTAGCTTGTATTTTTATTTTACACTCTTAAAAAGAAAAGAAAAAATATTAATTAAAGCAAGAGCCAATGAGTCATTTCATGTGACAAGATTCTTCCTTATCTTTTGTAACAAACTCACATGCTCCCTCAAAAACCCATACACACTCTTTTTTTTTTTTTCTTGACCACCAATTAATCCCTATACCTAGACCTATATATCTTCCCACACACAAAAGGAGCTAACCAAAAAATTCCTAATTCAAAAAGGCTAGAACGACAACCATTCCTTTCTTCCTCAAGAATAAAAAAACCAGCATCCCCCAATTCCAAAACTCCAAAACAAGCAGCCGCAACAGTCCACCTTTAATCTCCAAAATTTCCTACACTCTAATCACCCCCCAAAAAGAGAAGAAAGTCGGCCTAATCCCCCATTATTGAACTTAACGCCTCTGCCCCATTTCAACATGACAATTTGACTCTTCAAATCGGTCTATTTACTGACAAATTAAAGAGTTGAAAACCCATTACTAGATCGCCATGGAAACAGGCGAGCCAACATCTCTTTTCTCCATAAATTTTGACTTTAAAACTCCATGAAAATAGCTTCAAAATGGTTATTGAAACCCAGCTTCTCACCTCAAAAAAATAAGTAAAGTTTTGAGTCCGTCGAGGTCGGCGTGGAAGTTCTCCCGTCAACCGTTCATGTTGGTTGAGTTCATTTGTTAGCTCATTTTGGTCATTGTTAAGTGATGCGAGGCTAGAATTCATAGTTTAACATGTTATATGCCTTGCATTTTATGTGCGTTAATGATAAAAGTACACTTTTTATGTGCATAATAGAGTCTATTTCATGTGTAGGTGAATTGGGGATGGAAACCGAGCTAAATGGATGCAAATACATTGAAAATACGCTCAAGGGGCGAGAAGGAGTGCACCTGGCGTTAGGGTCCAAACGCCAGCCCTAGCCTGGCGTTATCCAGGCGTTAGCCTCATAACGCCAGGCCCCTGTTTCGGTCAATTCCAAGTTTTGACAAGTTTAAGTGTTTCCCGGTTAGAATAGAAGCCCCCTACACGTTTAGGGTTTGTCCTAAACATATAAATAGACTCCTAAAACACAACTTAACGGGGATTTGGAAGGCATTCGAAGGATTCAAGGAGAGAAAACCATTGAAGTGCCAAAAACATTGATTTCTACATCTTGTATTCATTACTTTATATTTCAATTATGCAATTTATATTAGTTTTGATTCTTATAAACATGAGTAGCTAAATTATTTAGTCTAAGGTTTTGGTAGAACCCGTTGGGGATGAATCTATTGTGATATTAATATATTTTGGTTGATTAATCTCTTTTTGTTCAAATACGTTCTTATTGTAGTTGATTGAAAGAGCCCTCAATTAGCTATTCCTATTTATTATGTATCTACTTGAGAGAGAGTGCATATTTAGGTAGTTATTTGAACAACATCACTCCCGGAGTATAGACGAAAGTCATAACCGAGGGTTTAGAGGTTGGATTAGAGATAACGACACCTCGGATGCAATCTAAAGTGAAATGTAATGCAATCTAGCTAGAGTAACTTGAGAGAGTGCGTCTAGTAAATTATCATAGTTACTTGAGAGAGATTTATGGTAGATAAAATGTTCATGATTGATAGAGACGATTAATTAAACTATAAGAAATATCCGAGAAAGAATTCACTAACGGGGGAAATCATAACCTTAGACCTTTATTATCATTGTTTACACTATATTGTTAGTTAATTGCTAGTTTATTATTTTGCTATTAGATTTAGTAAACATCACAACTTGATATTCAAAAAGTCTTGAGAAAATTGATTAAATAACAGTTTAGTATTTTAAAGATTTAATTGATACGTAAATTCCCTGTGGGATCGACTCTGGGCGTAATACCTCGGATTATATTTGCAGCGACCATTTAATCTTTCTATAAGATATAGTTGAGCGTGATCATTAAGCCATTGTCCTTCTCTGCTTCGAAAATTCTATTCTGTGGAAAGGGAACAGTAAATAATTCATTTAATTTTTATTGATATCGATTACTGTAGCTATTTTTGGCATGGATTGAGATTTTGTGTCTGCTAGTGAAGTCATTGTTATTAGATTTGAATTTATTTTAAGTGGATAGATGAAAGTAGATATTTTGAATATGCATTCATGTCTTGAGAAGTAATGATAGATCCTTTTATTAGAGGGCTCGTTGGCACTAAAATGAAAAATCACGTGAGCGATGAAACTTTATTAAACATCGTAGCTTGTTCTAGATGCGATTAATAATAAACATCGTGATTATGGATACGGTTCCTATAGCATAGTCATGATGCATAATTTCAAATTCGGGTGTGCATTTCATGTGATCCCACCATAATTTTGAATAATAATAAAATTAACATGTTGTAAATCGCGGGTGCGTTTCACGTGGCGTGATTTGCAATGTGTACAAAAATAGACCAGTGCGCGACATTACGACTTGTTCAAATAAACTTCATAAATACCGAAAAGTGGTTAATAGATAATTAAAAACAGTTAGAAGGTAAAATTGCACATAAGGTTTTAAAACATGTAATAAATCAGATAATTAGGCCAATTATTAATAGTTGAGTGACCTTGCTAAAATCACGGATCTCGAGAGTGACTCACACCTTCTCCCTCGTTAACATAATTTCTTACCCGGTCTTCTGATTTTCGCAAACTTTAAACGGAGTCAAACTTCCTCGATTTGGGATTTAAAATAACCCGGTGATTTGGGACACCATAATTATCCCAAGTGGAGACTCTGATTAATTAAATAATCTCATTTCCATAATGTCACTTTAATTAGAAAAACTCCCTAATCCCCCTACAGAGGTGTGACAGATAGAGATGATTATTTCTTCCTTTATTGAGTTAGCTAAATGTGATCAACAATCATTAATTTTAATACACTTTTTTGTTTAATTTTTAAATAATACTTAACTCAAGCATATTTTTAATATAATAACTATATGATCTTTTAAAATCTTATATTCATAGAGACTGGGTACATGCACAACGCTCGTACCAGAAGCCTAGTTTATATTAAAAATACGAATACCCTTAGCGAAATGTCGTTCGTATTTTATATCCGTTAAATATAGAGTTCATACTATATAAAATAGTAATTTTAATTAACTTTCTAATAGATAAAATACTTATTTAATTAATTTTCTAATATATAGGAATTAATCATTTAATTATTTTCCTAATATTTTATTTTGACTTTTCAATTCCTTTTAGTTCGAAGTCCTGCATTAATCAGTTTGTACTACATTTAGGTTTAGGAGGGTTTTTTTGTTAATAAATTTTGATAGATTAATCTTTATAAATGTATTATTAAATTTTGAGCACTTCCAATTCACACTAGAAAAGTTTTAGAATGTGAAATACATTGAGTTCGTTAGGGTATAGTTGGACTATAAGGAAGAGATGATCAAAAAGAAGGGAAATTAAAGGCAACAAGTCTATTTGAAATTGCATTAAGAATTTTACCTTGTTTGGCATGACATGACAATTAGGTCCAACAATTGGCATTAAAAAACTAAAGTTTTAGGATATGACATATGGTAACCTAAAGTTATTCTCTCTTCGAATGATTCAACCATCCTAAAAATAAGCCCCGCCCCAACCTCGGGGAGCGCGATCGGCGCTCAACCGAGTGGACCCGATCGAGCAAGCATGTTAGATACTTTCTACCCACTCGCTTATAATCAGGAAAAAGGCACATCTTCATTAGTTAGACAGTAGAGGGATCATATATACATGAACATTACTAAATTTCATTTGGTTACATCCTTGATAAGTTTTAAAAATACATACATCATATGATTTAGTGGAACAAAATTCCAAAATACAACATAATCCATTTGGCCCTTCTAGTACCCATACATGACCCACATAATGTCTACGGAGCTTCTAAAGATACAAAAGATAATTATGATAATGCCGGCGACGAGGCCCCGACTATACCTCAAGTACAATATATAAGGAACAAAAGATGTACAACCCCAAAATGAAATGGGGCTCACCAAGACTGCTGGGGGAAGTATACTGCTAACACTGGTCGATGCCGCCTGTTGTGGAACCACCTGTATCAATTAAAGATACAGCGTCCCGGCAAAAGGGACGTTAGTGCCGTTGAATAACACTAGTATGTAAAGCTAAAACACCATCTCAATAGAACGAACAATAATACAAGGGGAAAAGCAGTCATGAGTTCAATAAGAGCTTCAAACAATACTGAAACATCAAGTAAGGGTCACATAAGTTCTCAATCAATTTACATATGCCACCGTGTTCTTACACGGAGCCCGGTCTCGACCCGATCGGGTAAGTCATCTCATTTGAGACATTAACCGTATCCATAATTTTTAATTATCATTTCCAGCACAATTACCACCATATGTGTGGCATGGCTTCCGATCACGGCCGATCGGCTCGGCCATCTCATTTGAGACATCATTCTTTCAATCGATCATATCACTTCCCATTTCTTTTCCATCTTTCGATACATTGGCACGAGTGACCTCATTTACTAAGTCATTCTTGGAATTTGACCGTATTTTACAATTCAAATTTTCCTTTTTACACATTCAATAACATTATCACCGGCAACCATACCGCCTATCATGTAAGGCATTTGTACACATAAGGGAAAGACTTGGAAGATCTTAAGCATATAGAGGTCTTTCATACAAATTGGCATAATAATCTTTATTCAATGTTTTGACATGAAGTCTTAACCTTTTCTAAACACATACTTCACATTTTCTTTACACATATCCTCGAAGGCAAGATGAGATGAAAAACATTTAATATATTTATTGAACACATATTATTCAACACAACACAGTTGGGATAGTCAATTCTAGTATGATCAAATTGGGGACTTACATCAATTTCATAACCACCGGGGGTTCGATTCTAAGAAGAAGGGGGTTTAGCCATACATACCTCGATTGAGCCCCTTAAAACTCTACGATGTTCCGTAATGTCCGCAACTTCAATATATTTTAGCAATGTAGCACAATCGAACCCATAATTAGGAAAATGATCCAATCTTAGCTCACTTGAGCATTCTATCAAACACTATGTGTTCATTAAGGTCTTACAGACCTTTTTAGGAAAGACTACACCACCCATACTCCATTCTTTTCTATATTTGATTTACAATTCTCTAACATCGATTTATGATTCCCCCACATACTTTAGGAACACATGCATGCAAGATAATCACCCTCATCCCCATAAATTATTTCACTAATAGACAATTATAGCTATATTTTGGAATTAAGAGCTGGGGTGATGAAATCATACCTCTTAGGTGGAAGACTTAGGTGCCTCTCTTGAATATCTTCAAGGTTTAAGTGATAATTGAAGAACAATTTGATGAAGATTAGGCCCTCTCTCTAGGACTCTCTCTCACACACTCTAGAAATATCAGAAAATATGCTCAAAATGGTCTAAAATGGGTGTTTTAACGAGATGGGGTTGGGTTTAAAAGTTAGAAAATAGGAGCCCTGACACATGCGACCGCATAATGCTTCTGCGGTCCGTAAATGGGCTGCATAATTTCCCTCGAGCCTGGGCATTTTTCTTCTTCGATCTGCGACCAATATGCGGTCCGCAGACTTGTTCTGCAGTCGCATAATGCGCCGCAGAACTCCCACATGACAAATCACATAGTTGGATGTGTGATCAAAGTGCGATTCGCAAAATAGATATGCGATCGCATAATGAGCCGCAAAAATGACATCAAAATTGGCCTAAAAGGCTGCCTCACTCTACGGTCATTCTGCGGTCCGCAGAGTGATTCTGCGACCACATAAATGCCTTTTATGCAAAAATATTTTCCTTCATCTATTTAGCGCACTGTTCAATCCAAAAAGTCCGAATCGCGCCTAGCTCGGCATCACAGAAACCTGGTTTTCAAGAAAAATTTTACGGGGCCTTACATTATTTTCCTTAAAAATAGAAATGTATATTTAAAATCCTCTCCCTCTTCTCTCATAGCAACCATCATCCTAGAAATTAAGTTTCATTTCCTTCGGTAGTATCCGAAAAAACTTTGAAATATTTTTTAATTATTTTTTTAGTTTTTTATCTGTATATCTAAATATATATAACACATTAATAATTATATTATTTGTATATCATCATGTATAACATATTAATAATATGTATATCGACAAAATATATTAAAATTTTATTTTTCTTCTTTGTATAACACATTTCAGATTGAAAACTCATGTTCAAGACGACTCCACATGTGTATCCCCTATTGTATCCCGTGTATATCTCTATGTACATCAGTGATATCTCATGTATATCATGTGTATATGTGTATATCCATGAAAATTTGTGTTATATATGTGAACAACTATTTTTTGACCACACCCAAATTCTATACTATTTTCGATGTAAATATTA
>MDKI01028245.1:0-20613 GCA_005239505.1 Nicotiana paniculata
TACTATTTGAAAATTAATAATTATAAAGAATTAGAAATCATGTACGATGGGATTAGAACTGTTTTTACACAAGTTTAAATTCTTTTGGTAAGAATCAAATATTATTGCAATCTATTTAGGCAGAATAGCTTCCTGGCCACTTTGACTTGTAGGGCATTTGAAAGCCGATACATGAAATTTAAACTTTTCCATTTAAATACTCGAACTTATGATTCCCTTAACTAATAAACATATTTGGCCGTTGACCATGCCTATGTGGCAGTGACAAATGTGATGTGGACAAAATGCGTGTCAATCACGCAAAAAATGTGTGTGAATTCTATAATCTGATTAAAGAAAATGCTTTATAAATAGAGAAAAAAATTAAAAGGAAAAAAAGGCCCCTAGCATGTCAGTACTCATTTCCGCTCTCTTGATTCTCTTCAACTTAAGCAAGGAGAGAGAGAGAGAGAGAGAGAGAGAGAGAGCATCAGAGATTTTAATTCTGGCTAAATTCGAAATGAAGATTGTGTAGTTTTACTTATATCTTATGATTTTGTAGTTTCTAAAAAAATGGGGTTATATGATTGGTTGACAGCGAAGTGGAGGTGGCACCCATTACAGTTTTTTGGTGGTAAAAAATCACTGACCACTCTAAATCACCGATGGTCTGAAGAAAACCCTATCATCGAATTCATCTTCGTCAAAACACAAAAAAGGGCAGATATTTGCAATAGCATTGTGCGGCCTCCATTGTTTCAAAACCATGGATTCCTATTGGTTTTTCTGAAATTTCAAAATTAATTTTTTTCTAGTCTAACTATCAGCATAATGGTGTTGTGAATTTGATTTAGAAATAAGAGAGAAAAATAACACTGAAGAAAAAAGAGAAAGAAGAAGAATAAAAATAAGGAAAGGAATGGAGGTGGGTGAATGGAGAAGAAAAGAGATAGGTGGGTACGGGTTACTGGAGTAGTAGAGAAGTGTCAGGTCTTTTTCCTTTCTTTCTTTCTTTCTTTTTTTTTAATTTATTACTTCTTTTTTGCTGATTATTTATTTAAAAATATGACCCACAAATAACACATGTCAAGTAATAAATAGTCTAGTATATGACGCATTGTACATATCATAGCAATTGATATACATGCACTACTCGATGCATTTATTCATACTCATTCCGTCAAGTTGGAATTGTGATGAACTGATAGGTCATCTTATGTTTTAAAACCTAATTTTGTTATCAGAAGCCTTAAATATCTTGTTTTAGCCTTCTTTGATTTGCGCGCGCAGTACGGGCGTCTTTTTGGAAAGCTTTTATGTGAAAAACTGAGAAAAATATAAAATTTTACCTTAAAATCCACTTGGGTTGACTTCGGTCAAAATTTTGAGAAAATGGACCTGAATTTGTGTTTGACAGTCCAGGTGGATCTGTATCGTGATTTGGGACTTGGGCGTATGCCCGAAATCGAATTCGGAAGTCCCTAGCCCAAGTTATCGCATTTTATAGAAATTTGAAAATTTAAGGCTTAATGAATTGGAAATGGTTGACCAATGTTTGACTTTTGGATATCGGGTCCTTATTTTGGTTTTAGAGTCCGGTATAGGTTCAATACTATATTTATGACTTGTCTGTCAAATTTGGTGAGAAATAGAGTTGGTTTGACGTGATTCAGACGTCCGATTGTGAAAATAGAAGTTTCAAAGTTTTCTTGAAAATTTCATTCGACTTGGTGTTCGATTCGTAGTTTTAGGTGTTATTTTGGAGATTTGATCGCGCGAGCAAGTTCATATGATATTTTTAGACTTGTGTGCATAGTTGGTTTAGAGCCCCGAGGGCTCGGGTGAGTTTTGGATAGGCTACAGAATGAATTAAACTTAGAACATTACTCGTGTGCTTCAGTTTTTGTTACAGGCCTCAGATCTCGCAATTGTGAGGTCAATCATCACATTTGCGTCCACTGTTGGGTTCGCATTTTCGATATACTCATCGCATTTACGAAGAGTAGCTGGGGAGGTCAAAGTTCGCAGTTGCGAACATAACTTCGCATTTGCGAACAGAACTTCGCATTTGCGAAGTGGGAGCTGGGTAGGCAGTGATCACAAATGCGATCAATGGGTCGCATTTTCGGATGGATCAGAGTTTGAATTTGTGAAGAAAGCAGGGGTGTGATGATCTTCGCATTTGCGATGGATTCTTCGCATTTGCGGGGCTCGCATTTGCGAACCCCAGGTCGCAAATGCGACATCTGCAACTGATCAAATATGACTTAGACGGGATTTTTGGTTCATTCTTCAAATTTTTAAAACCTATAACCCTAGAGGCGATTTTTCCAAGACACTTTCTTTTCCATATCATTCGTAAGTGATTCTAACCTAGTTCATTTCAATCTTTCATTATATTTCACAAGTTTTTAACCTAAAATCTAGTGTTTTCATGGTGGAATTGGGGGGTTTTGGGTAGAAATTAGGGATTTGGTAAATTGGGGATTTAGACCTCAAATTGAGGTCAGATTCCAAAATAAGTTACATAACCGGACTCGGGGGTGAATGGATAATCGGGTTTTGGTCTGAACTTCAGGATTGGACCAAGTGGGCCCGGTATTGACTTTTTCAAAAATGGCCTAAATTCAATTCTAGGCAATTGTAGGTAGTTCCTAAGGCTTAATTTGAATCGTTTGGTTGGTTTTTGCTAGATTATATTGGTCCGGAGGCTTGTTTGAGAGGAAAAGTTGTGATTGAGCAGTGAATGGTCTTTGGAGCAAGGTAAGTGTTGTGTCTAAACTTGACTTGAGAGAATTAGGAACCCTCGGACTATTTGCTATGAGAATTTCATGTGAGCGGCGCATATGTGAGGTGACGAGTGCTTATGCGCCGCCAAATTGTCTGTTTTCCCTGTTTTCCCGCTTTTCTTACATTATCTCTTTCATTGTCTTAGATGTTATATGCTTTAAGTGTGTTCCCATGCCTAATTGCTACTTGTTAGTCATTGTTTCCTCTTGTTAATGATATTAATTTTTTCCATAGTTTCATGATCTACTACTATTTGCTTAAGTTGAGTTATTTGTACCTTCTAGTTGTAAATTCTGGATTGGTTTCGCTGTGTAGTATTGCTTATTCGGATTATCATGTTGTACAAGGTTTCCTATTTGTTTCAGTTTGGTGTTTAGGAATTGTAAAGGATTTTCTGTGATTTGAATTGTGAGTTTTACTGTGAATATTGAGTACTTGATATTGATATGGTGGGATCGGGTTGCACGTCGCAACAGGTGAAATAAGGGTAATATGTTGAGGTGGAATAAGGGTAAATCTATATTGTACAGTGGGAACGAGTTGCATTCCGCAACAGGTGTAATAAGGGTGGATTTTTTGGTGGAATAAGGGTGAACTATGATAATGATATTGTGATAAGGTGGGATCGGTTTGCGCGTCGCAACACTTATATATATATATATATATATATATATATATATTCATTGTTGTTTACGTTGTTATGAGGAAATAAGGGAGGATTATGTGACGTACGGTGGGATCGGGTTGTGCGCCACAACAACCTATATGTTTATATTTCCCTGAGTTGTGTTAGTATTACGGTATTTTCTTTTGCACTTAAGGATTGGTAAATTCTGAACGTTGCTGGATAAATTCCTTGAGTTGTAGTTATTACCTACAATATATTGCTTTATTCCATTCAGTATTTTCCTTTTCTATCTTTATTATATATATTTGCATACAGGTTGTAGTGTGAGTGACCCACCTTAGCCTCGTCACTACTTCGTCAAGGTTAGGCTCGGCACTTACAAATTACATGGGGTCGGTTGTACTCATACCACACTCTGCACTTCTTGTGCAAATTTTGGCATTGCTCCCAGTTCAAGAGGCGTAACAGCTCGGACTGGTTCTTTGGAGACTCAAGGTAGATCTGTTGGCGTTCACAGACCTTGAAGTCCACATATATCTTTCCCTATTTTTACTGTTTCTTTCATTCAAATAGTTGTATTTCTTTCAGAATCTTACTTGTATTAAATCCTAGAAGTTCGTGAATTGTGACTCCAGATCCGGGTTGTAGTAAATATTAAAGCATTTATATTATTCCGCACTCGTTTTACTTCGTTTTAGCTTATTTGATGTTATTTACTGAATTGATTAAGGATTGGCTTAACAATTCTCTAACATTGGCTTGCCTCGCAAGTGAAATTTTAGGTTCCATCATGGTCCCGAATGTGGGAATTTTGGGTCGTGACAAGTTGGTATCAGAGCACTAGGTTGCCTAGGTCTCACAATTCACAAGCAGGCTTAGTAGAGTATGGAGGATCGGTACAAAGACGTTTGTACTTATCTTCCAGGGGCTATGAAGTTTAGGAACAAATTTCACTTGTATTCTTCTTTGTCATGCGATTTTGTTCTATCAATGCTAATTGAAATCTTCTACTCTTATTCTCTCGCAGATGGAGAGAAAACGTACCGTATCTTCAGCTGAGCAGCAGCTAGAGCCTCCAGTGGTAGCTCTTACGAGGGGCAGAGGTCTAGGCCGAAGAAGGGGCAGGGCTTAGCCTAGAGCCAAAGCAGCAGCCCCAGTTATGGAGCCTCAGGTAGAGTTTGACGAGGAGATTCCAGCCCAGACTGTTACCGCCAAACCAGCTCAGGTTCCGGAGGGGTTCATTGCCACCCTAGTGCTCCAGGATGCTTTAGACCGTTTGGTGGGCCTTATGGAGAGTGTGGCCCAGACTGGCGCATTCCCCATGACACCAGCCGTATCTCAGGCTGGAGGAGGAGCACAGACTCCTGCTACTCACATTCCGGAGCAGATGTGTCACGACCCGGAATTCCCACCGTCGAGCTAGGCAAGCCAACATTAGAGATCATTAACTCATTCCTAACCCCTTTCAGTGATTTACAACAATTTAAGCTACAATAAGTAACACGGAAATGCGGAAATCTATAATAGTCTTAACATTTATACACAACTACCCAGAGTCTGGAGTCATAACCCACAAACATTATAGAATTTCCTACAAACATTTGTTCGAAAGAAGTACAAATATTTGAATAAAGGAAAAAATCGTAAATAGAAAGGATAGACAGGGACTTCGGGGCCTGTGAACGCCGACAGGATTGAGTCTCCGATCAGATGAAGCCAGCAGCTAACTCAGGGTCAACTCGGTCCAGCACCAAAATCTACACAGAAAGTGCAGAGTGCAGTATTAGTAGAACTGACCCCATGTACTGGTAAGTGCCAAGCCTAACCTCGACGAAGGAGTGACGAGGCTACGGTGGGACACTCACAAAAACCTGTATACAGTGAATAATAATGACAGAAAAAAAGGCAGGATAACGTAAAAATTGTAACTTGCAAGGAATAAATACAGGAACCAACATGTTCCATCAGTATCCAGCTATAACCAATCCAGGTAAGTGTTGTGATGCGTAACCCGATCACACCGTACATATCACAATCCTCCCTTATTTCTTCTTAATATCATAAATAACAAAATATAGATAAATTGTTGCGGCGCGAAACCCGATCCCACTATATCATAATAAACACAGTCACGGTTCACCCGTATATCATCACATTCCACCCTTATTACACCTGTTGCGGCGTGCAACACGATCCCACCGTACAATAATAATTCACCCTTATTCCTCCTCAACGTTTCAACCGTATTCCACCTGTTGCGACTTGCAACCCGATCCCACCATATTCATATCAATTACACAGGAAGTATAGAAGTTTCACAAATTAACACAAAAACCCTTATCAATACTTAAAATTCAGAACAAGTAAAATGGAAACCTACTCAATAAAACTCTACACAAGTAATACTACTCAGCGAGACCAATCCCTAATATCACTAAAACACAATTAAGAACACCTTAAGCAAGTAATAGGAGATAAGGAAACTACGGTACAATAATTATCTTCAACAAGTAAACAATATCTAACATTTAGCAATTAGGCATGTAACAATTAAAGTGAGGAAGGAACAGTATAAAGAGAACGAAAAAGAAACAGGAAAAATAGAAAAATTGGCGGCGCATAAGTACTCGTCACTTCACATATATGCCACTCACATGATTTTTCATATAGCAATTAAGGCGAGGATTCCTAATCCCTCAAGTCAAAGTTAGGCGCAACACTTACCTCGCTCCACAGGCCATTCACTGCTCAATTATCGCTTCTCCTCTAGATTACACCTCCAAACCACTCGTATCTAGCCACAGTTAACTTAATAACATCAATTATTGCTAAAGAAATCAATTATAATGCATGAATTTAGATTTCCCAAACTTTCCCCCAAAAAGTCAAAAATCGACCCCAAGCCTGCTTGGTCAAAACTCGAGGTTCGGACCAAAACACATTCACCCATTTACCCCCGAGCCCGTATATGCAATTAGTTTCGAAATCTGACCTCAATTTGAGGTCCAGATCCCAATTTTCCAAAAATCCCTAATTCTACCCAAACCCCCAATTTCTACCATGGAAATCCTAGATTTTAGGTTGGAAATTCATGAAATATGATGGGAGATTGAAAGAAAGTGGGTTAGGATCACTTACCAAAGTTTTTGGAAAGAATTGGTCTTGGAGAAATCGCCTCTAGGGTTCTAGAGTTTGAAATTTTGAAGAATGGGAGAAAAATCCCATCTAAGTCTCTTTTCATCAGCTGCAGATGTTACAAATGCAACCTAAGCTTTGCAAATACGGAGCCCACAAATGCAAGAAAAGTATCGCAAATGCGAACTCCTTGCATCTCTGTTGCCTTCGCAAATGCGAAAAATTTGATCGTAACTGCGCACATTGAATCATCGCAAATGCGAGAATCCCAGTCCCAGCCCATGCTCGCAAATGCGAAGTGTTCTTCACAAAAGCGAGGCTCGCATTTGCGAGCCAAACGTTTCATTTGCGAAGTCTGTACTCCAGCACCAGATGAAACTTGCACCAGCTGTGTTCCTAAGTCCAAAACCACTCAGAAACTTATCCGAAACTCACCCGAGACCTCGGGGCTCTAAACCAATAGTGCACACAATTCTATAAACATCATACGAACTTGCTCACGCGATCAAATTGCCAAAATAACACCTAAAATTACGAATTTAACACCAAATTGAATGAAATTTTCAAGAAGGCTTTAAAACTTCTATTTTCACAATCGAGCGTCTGAATCACGTCAAACTAACTCCGTTTCTTACCAAAATTCACAGATAAATTATAGTTATTATATATAACCTGTACCAGGATCCGGAACCAAAATGCGGGCCCGGTATCAAAATGCCAAACATCAATATATTCTTAAAAACATTAGATTTTCAGATTTTTAATTTTTAATAAAAATTCATAACTAAAGCTAGGGACCTCTGAATTCGATTCTGGGCATACGCCTAGGTCCCATATTTCAATACGTTCCCACCGGGACCGTCAAAGCACGGGTCCGAGTCCGTTTACTCAAAACGTTGACCGAGGTCAACTCAAATCAACTTTTAAGGCAAAAATTCTTATTTTTATCAACTTTCAACATAAAAAGCTTTTCGGAAACACGTCAGACTGTGCACGCAAATCAAGGGTAAAATGAGATTTTTAAGGAATAACACCACAGAATGGAGTTCTAAAACATAAGATGACCTTTTGGATCATTACATACTCCACCACTAAAACAATCGTTCATCCTCGAACGAGACATAGAAATGTGCCTGAACTGGTGAATAGGTGGGGATCTACTCCACATGTACGACTCGGAATCCCAAGTAGTTGCCTCAGCGGGCTCACCTCTCCACTGCACTCAAACTGAAGGATAACTCTTTGATCTCAACTGACGAACCTGTCGGGCTAGAATAGCCACCGGCTCCTTCTCATAAGTCAAATCCTTGTCCAACTGGACAGAGCTGAAATCTAACACGTGGGACGGGTCACCATGATACTTCCGGAGCATGGACACATGGAACACTAGATGAACTACTGATAACCCCAGAGGCAATGCAAGCCTGTAAGCCACCTCTCCCACTCTCTCGAGAATCTCAAAAGGTCTGATGTATGTAGGGCTCATATTTCCCTTCTTCCCTGTCACGACCCAAATTTCGCTCCGTTGGGTATCGTGATGGAATCTAGTCTTAAGGACTAGGTAAGCCTAATATTCGGAAATAACAACAATAATAAATAGAATCTAATACCTTTCTGAAATAAATAATTCTTTACACATTTTATATTCCCAAAACCCGGAAGTACAAGTCATAAGCTTTTAAGAATTCACACTAAAATCCTAAAATACCACTATTCAGAAATAAGTACAACAGTGCACACAAAATATAAGACGGTGACTCTGAAACCGCGAACGCTGAAGCGGCTTTACCTTGAGTCTCCACAAAAGCAACCGCGCTACTATCAATCACTCGACCGGCTATGCGAAAACCTGGAATCTGCAAAAAAATGTGCAAAAGAGTAGTATGAGCATACCACAGCGTGCCCAGTAAGTATCAAGACTAAACTCGGTGAAGTAGTGACGAGGACTAGTCAAGACACCCACTGGTCTAATAAAACAAACTGAACAAGAATCAATATAGGAATCAGGGAAATAATGATGTACACATAAAGGCTACGCAATATAGCTAACAAGACTGTGAATTCGATAAAGAAGGAAAACAATAAGTATCAGCGGAAACCATGAAGTAACACAAAGACTAAATAGAATACAGATAAATCTGGCATGTAAATATACAACACGAGCACGTAATGACTCAACAACTTCAACCATTTCTACATCAAATTCATAGTCATCTCCACGAGGTTCTGAACCTCGGACAAAATCATCATTTACGGTCCCAATATCCGAACCTTAATAGTTGGCAACTTGCACCCTCATTCGAGTACTAACTGCACGGACGACTCACGTTCCAATTGGGTCTTTCCCACCCATACGGTAAGCACAATAAGAGTATCTATATTTGACAACAACAAGGAGTCCTGAATCCATTAATAGTACTTAACTACGTGTATGCTTGTGCAGGTGTGCTAACATGTTTTCAACAACCAATAGACATAAGGAAAACAAAGGGGCAACATGTACATTTTCATCTCATAAATTTCCACTAGAATGAACTCACACGGTAAGTGTTCCAGTACACAATATCAACAAGAAAGGATGCCCCCAAGCCAATACAAGTATCAAAACAATCCCTGACATAGCCCACCTTGTCATGCCACGTGTGCAATATTAAAGTATATGCCCGCCTTGTTTCGCCACACGTGCATAAACATGTTCCCGCCTTGTCACGCCACATGTGCAACACTCAATCTCGTATCCCGCCTTATCATGCCGCATGTGCAATATCAATAGTAAACACGACACGGCAGAAACCTCGTGCAAATCCCCATATCAACAATCGCACGGCAGAAACCTCGTGCATCACCACAACAGGTACAACAACAACAGTGGCAACAGTTCAAGATACAATTAATACATCAACCCAAGAGCCTTCGACCACAAGATAGGCAAAACTATCTCACGGGAAATAAACATAATAAGGAGAGCTAGGCATATTATGAATCACTCAACAAGGAAGGGAAATAGCATGTAACAGCCGCACCTAATTACACGGGTAAACACAAGCAATCAACACAAATCCGATAACTCCATATAAGTCAAGTCACGAAGGTATAGAATATCTAAACTTCCTTTAAGGTTGAGCAGTTACGAGAATATTCAACAAATTCCACTTAAGGACAAGCAGCAGAGAATAATCATAACTTCATTTAAGACCAAAACGATTATAGGTTGAGATGAAGATAATTTCAAATTTGAGATACGCAGTTAAGAAGATATAGCATGACAGTAAAGGAAATAAAACCTTCAGATAAGTCAATTAGGAGTCAAGTAGGCAATAGGAGTAAATCCGAAAGTAAGAACTTCCACATTTAAGCAAATAAAGATGACACTAGAAATAAGGAAATTCAATCATGCTAAGGACAATTCATACTCGACGAATATAAGGATCTAAGATTCCTAAAGGGTCAACTTTCCACAAATAAGTCCGAGCATGCACTCGTCCCCTCGCGTACACGGACTTATATCAACATAGAAGACTCAAATCCTAAGGGGTAATCCCCCCCACACAAGGTTAGGCAAGATACCTACCTCAACCACTCAAAACAAACTTGAAATCACGTTCTTTCCACGGGTATCCGACTCCCAATGGCCCAAATCTACTCAAATCAATAGCATTGTGTAAATAATACTACAAGCAACTAGTTAAACAAATAAATTTGAAGCTGAAACGCGAAATTAGGAGAATTGTCCAAAAAGTTTCCTGGGCCCACGTCTCGGAATCGGGTAAAAATTATATTTTCTGGACACCCATTCACTCACGAGTCTAAACATATAAAAATTTCACAAATCGGAGGTCAAAACCCCAATCAAAACTCGATATTTCGGTCTATGAAGTTTATCCCACTTTCTACCCAAAATTTTCGAAATTAAAGGTTGGATTTAAGATTGGAAACATGGAAATTGGTCTATAATTCATAGAAATCACTTACCCAAATTACCCAGGTGCAAAAGCCTCCAAAAAACACCTCTCCCGAGCTCCCCAATTCGAAAATGGTAAAAATAACATAAACCCTCGGTTCTACCCAGCAACTCCGCACATGCGCCCCTGGGACCGCACCTGCGGTCCCCCACCTGCGGAACTACCATCGCAGGTGCGAAACCCACTAAAAAGCCTGGGGTCGCACCTGCGATAAAATGGTTGCGCCCGTGACTCCGCACCTGCGGAAAACTAACCGCACCTGCGAGGGTTGGGGTTTGGGATAAGTTCCGCACTTGCGGAAGGTTCATCGCAGGTGCGAGACACCAGAATCAGCAATGGTTCAGTTGTCTCCCAAGTTCTAAAAACACCCGATGAGCATCCTAAACGTACCCGAGGCCCCCGGGACCCCGTCCAACCACACACACAAGTCATATAACCTAACACGGACTCGCTCGAGGTTTCAAACCACATAAAACAACACTAACACGATGAATTAAACTAAAAATCCATGAAAATTCTTCAAACTTCTATAAACATTAAATTTTGCATTTAAGGTCCGAATCACGTCAAATAAAGTCCGTTTCTTACCAAATTTCAGAGATAACACGTATAAATCATATCGAACATGTACCGTGCTTCGGAATCGTAATGCGGCCCGATATCACAGGTTTCACCTCAAATTTCATTTTCAAAAACCTTTATATTTTTCAGAAAATAATTTTCTTTAAAATATTCATTTCTCGGACATGGGACCTCGAAATTCGATTTCGGGCATACGCTCAAGTCCCATATTTTCCTACAGACCCTCCGGGACCGTCAAATCACAGTTCCGGGTCCGTTTACCAAAAACGTTGACTGAAGTCAACTTTATTCAAATTTCCAATACAAAATTTTCATTTTTATCAGCTTTACACATAAGGGCTTCCCGGCTACACGCCCGGGCTGCGCACACAAATCGAGGTGAGATAGAAGGAGGTTTTCACGACCTCGGAACACAGAATTAGATAGAATATACTAGATGACCCTTTTGGGTCATCACAATCTCCCCCTCTTAAACAAACGTTCGTCCTCAAACGTGCTAAGATTTACTTTGAACTCATCAAATCACTAATTGCGCATTTCCAACACGCACCCGTGGGTGATCCCACATCCCCAAATCTACATAAGACTGACGACACCACCACAACCGTAATTTAGCTTTTCTATTACTACCGATAAGCCTCATACCTCAATTTCTCACCTTCTACTCATTTCCAAAATGCCCGATTCTAAACCCACATCCGACATTATCCCCAAACAGTTGAATTAACTCATGACTATACCCATAAGGCATAACCACACAATATAGCACATCACACATAGGCTCATAATAACACTTGGGTCGCAATGGCTGCCTGAAATCAACTCAGCGTTGGTAATTAGCCCCATATCCGATAGAACTATATTCCCAACCTCCATCACACTGATAATAAAGCAAGAAACACGAAGACTTCATGACATTGACACCCAAATCACCAAGCCACAACTAACACCACCGGCCACACACCCCGCAAGATAAAACTCAAGGAGCACAAAATGAAAATGACTGAATATGAAAGGAGAAACACATAAGGAAAACTATCAAACAAGCCCGAGAGGCACAACTCTCTATCAATGCTAACTTACACAACAACATAACAAGGAAGGAACTAAAGCACGTGAACAAATCACAAGGATACCATCATGATGAAATTTCCACTGCGATACTCAGCCCGGTCCAACCATATCGGATCACAAGTATCACGAGGACCTCGCCCTCAACTCTGAATCACATACCGAAAATATATCATGCCAATTGAAATTCCTCCACTAATCCATCTCAGCTGATAAAAATCACAACGCTGGCTGATCTCACATCTCGATGGAGCATCAAAATCACAACTCGTAAACAAAATACTTAGGAATCACATCAAACTTACCGTACTGGACAACAGGAATTTACTACTAGTCTCATATCTCTTAATACTGAATAGAGATAAACAATAGACATGGGCTACTACTCACAGAATCTCCCAACGGGAGAAAACACAAAAATAGAGTGCAAAGCATGAAGCTCCCTCATAAACAGAAAAACAATGAGGGAACTCGTCCCGACCAGCTGAGCTATGATGAAATACAAATGGTGCCCCTCTGTAACAAAACAAAGCATACTTGTACTGTAACATCTGGCACAACGACCTCCAGCCTACTATATGAAACACATCAACAGGTCGGGCCTCCCCCTCTTGGGCGCCCTCTACTCGCCTGGATGCCCTGCTGTAACACATCTGCCCGGAGCTTGGGACAATCTCTCTCCCTATGGCTGATATCCCCACACTCAAAACAACCACTCTGCTGACGTGGTTGTGGAAACTGTGCGACCCGAGTACTCTGAGACCCATGAGTACCTGAAACCCCATGCGAATCCGGCAATGAAAATTGAACTGGCTGACCCATAAAACCTCTACCGTGTCGTACCCTGCCCCCATAATAAGGACCAGTAAATCTCTCCAGCCCACGTAGCCTCCTCACCTCTCTGCCCTCTCTCTCTTGACCTCGTCTGACATCTCTATCATAGTCTCGCCTGTCGTCTCTCTCACGATCCAGCATACGCTCAACTCTGCGAGCAATCCCTACCACCTGCTGAAATGAAATATCTGACTCTAACTCCCGAGCTATGCTAAACCGAATATCACGCTTGAGGCTCTCATGAACCAGCGAACACGCTCTCTAACTGTAGAAACCAAAGTAGGTGCATGCCTAGCCAAATCACTGAACATGACGGCATACTCTGATACTGACATAGTGCCCTGTCAGCCGCTCAAACTTCGCACGCCATGAATCTCGGAGGGACTGAGGTACGAACTCACTCAAGAACATCTCTGAAACTTGATCCCATGTAAGTGAAGCTGACTCGGTCGGGCTACCAACTCATATGTCCGCCACCACTGATAAGCCGCTCCCCTGAGCTGGAACGTAACAAAAGTAACCCCGCTCGTCTCCACAATACCCATATTACGAAGAATGCGGTGACACTCCTCCAGGAAACCCTAGGCATTATTTGTCGCCAATCCACTGAAGGTAGGAGGGTGGTACTTCTTGTACCTCTCGAGTCTAACTTGTTCCTCCTCAGATGCTGCTTCCCTAACCACGGGTGGAACTGGGATCCCAGGATGTGCTGCCATGACACCTGGAACCTGACGAACCTGATCTCGCTGCTCCGGAGTATGGGCGACGGGAGTCTGAGCTCCTCCCCCGCCCTATGAAGTAGCTGGTGCACTCAGAATCAATCTCGCCTGAGTCAAGGTACCAATCACATCCCAGAACTATGGCAAGGTCTCCTGAAGTCCAGGTGTAACAACAGGCGCCCCCGGTCCCCCAACTGGAACTGTCGGTGGCTCCTCAAAGGCTGCTCTGGCAGGTGCTCTAGCTGCGGCACGTGCTCCTTGTCTACCTCTGCCCCTAGAGGCATCTGCTCCGGGGGTAACATCCTCAGAATCTGCAGCTCGCGTCCTCACCATCTGTGAGGAAATGGAATGATAAATTTCAAAATTCAAGATCAATGAACTTGAACGATAGGAAAGAAGGAAGTGAAGTGATGTTTTAGACTTCAATACCACACAAGAAGATAGGTCACTTTGTTTGGTACCCAATTTTCGAGTGCTGTCTCAGTAGAAGAACCTGGTTCTTCTTGGTATTCCAACTACTACTGTTGCGGAATAATAAGAAGCAGTAAAGTAAAAACACAGATATTTTTACGTGGAAAACACCTAGCTCAAAAGGTGAAAAAAACATGACCTAATCCTCAGTAAGATTTGCTCAACTCTTCACTAAAAACTCTGAGCCAAGCGGACTTACAAAATAAACTCTTTTGTAATCCTAGGACTAACTCTAATCCCTTTATAGTAACTAGCCCCTAGCTAATTTCTACACACTTCAAG
This sequence comes from Nicotiana paniculata, assembly GCA_005239505.1. Taxonomy (NCBI): domain Eukaryota; kingdom Viridiplantae; phylum Streptophyta; class Magnoliopsida; order Solanales; family Solanaceae; genus Nicotiana; species Nicotiana paniculata. Next base: position 14,454 of record MDKI01028245.1, read on the forward strand.
TTAACTCTAACTTGAACAATATGTACCTATTACAATTGCTTCTATGAAAGCTGAAAGATACAATACTAAAAACTCCTACTACAATCAACTAGACACAATAATCAATCTGATGGAACTGGTTCTTCTAGTTGAACTGTAGCCTTTGCGTCGCACAATTATTCTGCTAGAAAATAACTCTAGGAATTTTGCTTTCAGATTTTGATTCACTTCAGCTTTGTGCGTGTTTTAATTCTAACATAAATACATCAAGTATTTATAGAGTCAGTCGTTGAGCTTGTCTTCCAATTCTAGTTCAACTCTACCTGGGTGAACCAATTCGAACCAAACTCAACTTCATTTCTTTTGTTACTTTCCTTGTTGAATTCGTCTTCAATTAATCAGATCAGCTTGCAACCTTTTCACATTAGGAGACGATCTCTTGGTTCATTGATATTTCATATTCAAAATATTTCCTAAGCATATACGGTTCATGTGCTAGCTAGTTAGTTCAAGTTGTGTGCTCTGATGGACCTGGTTCAACTGGTCAGCCTTTTGTCAATCTTCAAAACTATGCAGTGACATGGGTCAACAAATTCCCCTTTTTTGATATGGCAAACTCTGTGCTTAATCCTGTATACACTTCAAAGAACTTTGTATCATTTTAAGAATTAATCATAGAGAATCCAGGTTCATTAGATTATAAATATTACTTTAAAATTTAAAAATATTTTTGAAAAAAGTCAGCACAAACCTATCTTCCCCCTTTTGGCATCATCGAAAAGTTTGCAAAATGATATACTTACCAGTTTTATCAATTATTACTCATAGCCATTGAGGCAACTGCAGGTGCAAAGCATGATTAATCAACACAAGAAACCAATAAATGTTAGCTAACTCAGAAATTGAGACAAGTCAATAACTAAAAGAAAAGTTCATTGATAAGTAACGATAATCAACCACCATACAGCAAAGCAAAAACAAACCAACCATGAGCAAAAACAAAAAAAGAGAGTAAAAAGAACTGAAACTGAGAACTGGTCTTAAGATGAGTTATGGAAGCTCTGAGAATCCTAAGGATGGGAAGGTGCATTGGAGGTTGTGTTCTTGGATTGTAGGAGAGACAGCATCTGCTGAAAAACACCCTCATTCTTTTCTTTCTCCTTTGCTAATTCAGCTCTAAGAGCATCCTGCTTTTCTTCAACCTCAATCACACGAGACTTCAAACGAAGGATCTCCATATCCTTAATCTCATTTTCTTGCACCAAAGTTCTAACTTTGTTGTTGACTGGTTGCTTCCTAGATGAACCAGGTTCATCCACAGGAACATTGACATTGTAGTCACATGTAAACAAAGTTTCCTTCCCAAAATAATCTTTGGTCGTAGCCATCTCAGCCTTCCTTACTGGAACCCCAAAATGTGCAAGCACTGCTGTCAAAATGAAGCCATAAGGAATTGTGTATGCTTTGGTTCCGTTCACCACTCTATCAAAGAGTTGGATGATAAAAGCTGGCCAATTAATTTGCTTTCCCCTATACAAGCATCAAATTAAGATCCATATAATTTACCATGTGCCTTCTTTCTTGTCTAGGCAGTAGGAACTTGATGACCAACTCAAAGAGTAGCTTGTGCTCGGGCTTCATCTCACTCTTGTAAATCGGCCTGGGTTCAATCTCCTTCTCACTATCACTAAAGAACCTGGTGATGTCGATTGCTGAGGCCATCCCATCTAGAAAAGGCCATCTCTTCCTTTTATAGTCCTCATAACCCTCAGCTGGTATGTTAAGAATAACACCCAGTTCTTTAACATCAAAGGAAATCTCAATTCCTTTTACCACAGACGTGACCCTGCCTTCCTTGACACTGGCATTCCCCATAAACTCTACCAACTCAGCTCTTGCCAGCCTGCCTTCCATGCGAAGGACCAGGTCCTTCCAACCTTGCACCTCCAGAGTTTCTATTAGATATTGCATACCAGGCTCCTCTAAATCCTTCACCAGCTTACCCTTTAGTATTGTTCTTTTTCCAAACATGGTAACTTTGTTAGTCACCACTCCAATTTTCTTCTCCTCCTTTCCAATCTAGTCTGCATCATCATCATAAACAACTTTCACTCTATTTGGCTTGGCCCTGGTCTTCTTAACAGATCTTGTTGGTGCGACAGACATACTAGCTGACTTCTTTGAAGAAGCCTTAGCCTTTGTGGGTTTTGGTGTCTCAGCCACGCCTCGATCAGGTTGCTCCTCCTGTTGGACCAGATCCAACCCAGTCTCTTCAATCTCAATAGCCTCAACAGGCTCTCCAACTTTTGCTTTTCCTTTTGATGCCCTCTTCTTCTTGCTCTCCTTCAGAGCCTTTTCTAATTTCTCTTATTCTTCTCTTACGGTGCAACGAGTAGCTCTAACTTTTGGAGCAGAAACATCAACAACTTTAGAAATTTTCCTTTTCTGTGAAGGAACTGCATGAGTTGCCTTCTTGGGTTTCTGACTCCTTCTTCTCTTGGGGTTATAAGACTCCCCCAGTTTTTTCAACCTTTCAGCCAATGTTTCTTCCCCCGATGAACCAGGTTCATCTGTACCTTTCTTCAGACTTGCAAGACCTGCTGCAGCTTCCTCAACTATGCTTCCCCCTAAATCAGTGACTTTTTCTCCCATGATTTCAGGAATGGGACCACAAATAACCAGCATGGCACCATCCTCCCTAGATCCCCTCACATCTTCTTCTCCCTTTCTCTCAAGAATTCTTTCTTTTCCCCCACCCCTCTTCCTTCCAGGTATTTCGACATCAGTAACAGACCCTACCAACACGAATCTTTTATCAACAGAAGTAAGTTCAAAATCGATTTCAAGATTACCTTTTTCAGAACTGGTTGAACCAGGTGCTTCTTACTCATTAGCTGATTTAAATGATTCACTAGATGAATCTGACTTAGTACTTTTGTCTGCTTTAATAAGGTCCTCCAAGAATTTTTCGCTAGCCCCAGAAGCAATAGATTTCCGGGCAAGAACTTTAACACGATGATTCTTGGGGGCAGGAGTAGGGTTTGGAGAGGGTTCAAGAATGGGTGTGTTTTCAGGGGATGATGGAATTTCTGGTGATTCGAAGCTGTAAACAGATGGAGAATTGGAGACAGATTCAGAATGTCCTCCATCGTAATCACGATTTGGTGAGGAATAAGACGAAGAAGCTGGTGGAGGTGAAGACATTTTTATTCTTTGTTAGGAGAAAAGGACGAGTTTCGAGTTTTGGGTTGTGTAGTATGAGTTAAACTTGGTTTGAGGGTAGCTTTATGAAGAGAGGAGTAATGATTGCCTTTTATAAGATATGGCCATTAATTTTACAACGGATAAAAATTTATTCAAGTGGAAGTCCAATAGTTGTAGGAGTGTCATTGATTTGACGGTTGAGAGTTCCCTATTTCTAGGCTAATTGAGTGTTGATCTGACTCCTTGGAATGGGTTCATTTATGGATTGGTACAAGACTTAGGAATGAACCAAATATATATAGAATCCTGCTCATGTGTGACTGTAATTGAATTAATAGATGGAGAAGAGTACGTACCTTGTCAGTCAGATGAATCAGCATAGATGAACCAGGTTCATCCTGTTAGAAATCTTTAAATTGCCTCAATTTACAAAGATAGATAAACATTATTAGTATCCAGGGAATCATATTAATACATGGCACAAGAGTATGGCAATAAAGACATGATGCTGAGCAATTATTAATCTGATTAAGTACCTAATTAAAATTTTCTAGCTAAAAAAAAATTCATTTATAAAAATATATAAAAAAAAATTCAATCAGGTGATCTTAATCATCCCTAATTCCAGCTTGTTTCTCTCAAAATGCTCCTTACTAAGTGCTTTAGTGAATATATCAGCAATTTGATGATCAGTAGCACAAAATTCGATTGAGATCATTCCTTTTTCATAGTTATCCCTTAGGAAATGGTGTCTAACATCTATGTGCTTAGTCCTTTTGTGATGAACCGGGTTCTTCGTCATACTAATAGCACTAGTGTTATCACAAAAAATAGGAATTCATCCCACATTAATACCAAAGTCCATGAGTTGTTGTTTGATCCATAACAGCTGGGCACAGCATGAGGTTGCAGCCACATATTCAGCCTCAAAAGTAGACAAGGCTACTGAATTATGTTTCTTGGTAGCCCAAGACACAAGGCATGAACCCAAAAAGTGATCCATACCTGAAGTACTTTTCCTGTCAACTAGGAATCCTGCATAATCAGCATCAGCATATCCTACAAGGTCGAAAGTAGTACCTTTAGGATACCAAAGGTATAAATTAGCGGTGCCTTTCAAATATCTCAAAATTCTCTTTACTGCAGTGAGGTGGGACTCCTTTGGATTTGCCTGAAACCTAGCACACAATCTCACGCTGAACACAATATCAGGTCTGCTGGCAGTGAGATACAATAGAGACCCAACCATCCCTCTATATAGCTTCTGATCAACAGATGAACCAGGTTCATCCACATCCAATTTTGTAGTTGTGGCTATGGGAGTGTCTATTTCTTTTGAGTCTTCCATTTTAAACTTCTTGAGCAATTCTTTCACATACTTTTGTTGGTGGATCATTGTTCCATTTGGGTTTTGCTTAATTTGCAAGCCTAAGAAAAAGTTTAGCTCACCCATCATACTCATCTCAAACTCACTTCCCATTAGCATAGCAAATTCCTTGCTCAATTTTTCAGAAGTCGCCCCAAATATGATATAATCCACATATATTTGCACAACCAGGAGATCCTTACCATTTTCCCTTAAGAACAAGGTACTATCAATTTTGCCTCGTTTGTACCCATGTTCTAGCAGGGATTTTGATAATCGTTCGTACCAAGATCTTGGTGCCTGTTTGAGACCATATAGAGCCTTGTCGAGTTTGTATACGTGGTCAGGTGACTCCTTGCTTTCAAAACCTGGAGGATGCTTGACAAATACATCTTCCTTCAGATAGCCATTTTGAAAGGCACTATTAACATCCATCTGATGAAGAGTGAATTCCATGTGTGCAGCAAATGCTATAAGAAGTCTGATTGCCTCTAGTCTTTCCACAGGGGAAAAGGTCTCATCATAGTCAATTCCTTCTTCTTGACTATATCCTTGAACAACTAATCTTTCTTTATTCCTTGTAACAGTTCCATTCTCATCGAGCTTGTTCCTGAAGACCCACTTGGGGCCAGTTACTGATCTGTCTAGTGGCCTGGGTACCAAGTGCCATTGAATTTTTTCAAACTGATTCAGCTCTTCTTACATGGCATTTACCCAAACAGCATCTTGTATGGCTTCCCCAATGTTCTTTGGTTCGATCATGGATAGAAAGGCATCAAATGCACCCAGATTTTCAAGGATGATCTTGTTTTGATTCTAGATGCCAAATCTGTTATGATGTTCTCAAGAGGGTGAGAACTCTGATATCTGTGTGGCTTAAGTACTAGCTTTTCATTCCTAGATGATTCCATGGTGTCTTGTTGCTGTAGAGAAGGATCAGGGCCACGTTGCATATGTTGAATTCCCCCTGTCATGATGCTTAGGGTAGTTGAACCTGGTCCATCACCTGTTCCACATTTCATGCTTGCTTCAGCGTGATCATTTCTTCTTACCAGTCCAAGCTCCTCATCTTCAGGTTCCTGTCTCTCAGCAAGAATGTTAGTTTCATAAAGGACAACATGTATTCTTTCTTCTACACACATAGTTCTTTTATTATACACTTTATAAGCTTTACTATGTGATGAATATCCCAAGAATACTCCCTCGTCACTTCTGGGGTCAAATTTTCCTAGGGAATCTTTGCCATTATTATGTACAAAACACTTGCATCCAAAAGCCCTAAAGTGGGATATGTTGGGATTTCTCCCTTTAAGTAATTCATAGGGAGTTTTCTCTACCAGAGCTCTGGTCATGCATCTATTGATTATGTAACAAGCAGTATTTATTGCTTCAGCCCAGTTGTTGTGAGGTAGTTTTCTAGATAGGAGCATGGTTCTTGCCATGTCTTTAAGAGTTCTATTTTTCCTTTCAACAACCCCATTTTGCTGTGGGGTTCTAGGAGCAGAAATGTTATGATTAACACCATGTTCATCACAGAACTGAGCAAACTTAGTATTCTCAAATTCAGTACCATGGTCAGATCTTATTGATGTCAGTTGATGTCCTAATTGA
>ML354320.1:0-29226 GCA_005239505.1 Nicotiana paniculata
TTTCCTTCTTTACCTCCTTAAGAGCAATAGCTTCAGCCCATTTTGAGAAGTAGTCAGTTGCAGTCAAGATGTATAAGTGCCAACCAGAAGACTTCGGCAGTGGTCCCACAACATCCAATCCCCAAGCGTCAAATGGCCAGGATGCAACAGTCGGGTGCAACACTTCAGGAGGTTGATGAATAAAATTCGCATGGAATTCACAAGCCTTGCATCTTCGAGCGTAGTCCAAGCAGTCTTTTACCATCGTTGGCCAATAATATCCCATCCTTTTTATATGGAAGTGGAGATTTGGTCCAGACTAGTGCGACCAACATACCCCAGAATGTGCCTCTTGCAAAGCTTGGAGTGCTTCTTCTTCCCCTAAGCATCGCAAGAGTACTCCCTCGAATGACCTTCTGTATAGAGTGTCTTTGTAGTAAAGGAAGCGAGGTGCACGACGANCAGGCAGGGTTAACGATGAAGCTAAGGTAGCTAAAGCATCAGCCTTCTTATTTTCTTTCATTGGCACATGCTGAATAATCACATCATCGAGTCACCCCATTAACTTTTTAGCGTAATCATGATATGGGCGTAGTTCAGGATTCTTAACCTCGTAACTAACCAAAAGCTGATTGACCACTAATTGGGAGTCACCAAAGACTTACAACTGCAATTTCTTCATATCAACGGCCATTTCAAGCCCAAGTATTAATGCTTGATACTCAGCAACATTGTTGGAACATAGTTGTGTCAAGGTGACGGAGTAGGGCAAGACTTCATCAGTGCCAAGGTTAACTTCTTTTAAAGCATCAACAGTTACTTTCACCCCTTCTTCAAGTTTCGGGGGAGCATCTTCCGCATCTTCATTTTCTCGAGGGTCCCCATCGTTGAAGGATATGTGATAACACGATGAAACATCGTCCAATTTCTCATCATCCTCCATTAGAGATAAAACACCATGCTCTCTTTATGCAGTAACATGATACGAAGAACCCACTTCTTCGTCTTCATCACGTTGTTTAGTGTATACCACAGTGTATGGCTTCACCTTCAGTACTTCATCACACGAAACCATGATTTATGTTTGTCGCCTCATTCTAGAAGGAACCAAACTTTGGAAATCTTTAGAGACCCTATGAATTTTGGGCAAAGTGAGTGTTATTGTATTTTGATAAATTCTCTGGAACTTTTTCACCTTCTTTAATGGACCCAATCTCTCAAATACAGAAGTCCTCACAGTTGATTTTCCAAGTTTGTCAAAAACAGAAGGCCTGTTAGAAGCGGAAGATTCGTTTTCTACAGGATGTGATTGCTATTCGCTCTTCTGATGGAGATGCGCACTGGTGACAGTTGCTTGTATCCCAAACCTTCGCATGGTTGCCTCGTTGCAGCTTCTGATGGGAGCTTCCCTAACTTTGACGGATCATCGGGATTGTATCCAGCTTTCACAAATAGCTTGTAAGCGTTAGGATCAAAACCTTCATCTGTTCGCTTTGTAGGGAGTGCCACATTCTGCAAACAATTTTGAGCTACAAACCTCGCAAGCAGCTTCGAGGACAACTTTACTGCCTCAATTCGTTTCACCGGAAGAGTTAACTCCTTTAGTGTGTTGGTTTGGAGATTAAATGATTCACCCTCGTATTTCTTCCTTTTAGGGATATATTGGAGCTTAGGACTTACTTTCTTGCCATAAGATGCAATATCCTCTCTATGAGATTTATTCACGTTGGGTTGTACCTCCTCAGTAACAACTTTGGCTTTACCGATAGTTACCTCATCTCTTTTAGCTATGGGCTCGTCATTCTTGCTTTTTATGTCATCATCAACTTTTAGATCCTTCACAATGTGGTTTTTCAAGTAGAACTTTGCATCAGCGAAGTGTGACTCTGCCTCAGTGAATGGCGCATCATCGGCAATTATCGTCTTCTCGACTTCACCCTTGTAGTATTTTAAACATTGATGGTAGGTAGACGGAACTACTTTATTCTCATGTATCCAAGGCCTTCCAAGTAAGACATTGTATGAAGTCTTCGCATCTATCACATGCAGCCATGCACTTGATTGCATATCTTCAATCGTGATTCCCAGCCTGATCGCGCCTATGGCTTTTTGCCCCTCTTGGTTGAATCCTTCGATTATCACACGACTTTCTGAGAGTTCGTTCATGGGAATACCAAGTTGTTTCACAGTGTGAATTGGAAAAATATTCACTGAGGATCCTCCATCAACGAAAATTTGGTTTACCCTTTCATCACGCATATAGCCAACCAGGTACAATGGGCGATTATGACGAGTGTCACCTAGCAGAAGATCGTTACTTGTGAATGTGACTTTTTCCTCACAAGCATCAACTTCTTGAGTAGTGGAGTTGTTGAGATTTTCTGAAGATGGTGCCGACGGTAGGTCGTCACTCCTTTCTTTCCCTTCGTCAGTATGGCAACAAGAGGCATCAATACCCCCATGGGAAATCTTCGTGCAGGACCAACTTAGTAAAAACTCCTCTAAGGTCACTAGATGTCGTGGCTTTTGAGGCTGGTGCACCTCCACTTTCTCTTTCTTTACGTGCTTAACTGGGTTCCATCTCCTAGGTCTTTTCACCATTATCTTCCTCGTTGGTTGTTCCATTGATCCTTTTCATGGTCCCTTTTTGTGGCGCCTACGACGAGTCACCAGCGTCCAACCTTCATCATCCTCAGGTTGACCGTCTTCACCCTTGTAGTTCTCCAGTAATTCTTCATCTTTACTTTCTTTGGAACTACATAATTCGTCTGGATTGAATGAGCTAAATATGATAAAGACTTGGTTTGCGCTTTCTTTCTCATCTTCAAGCACGATCTTCTTTTCACGAGTCAAGTCCATAACTTTGTCCTTGAAGACAAATCACTTCTCCAGAGGGTGCTCACAAGTCGATGATATTTGCAGTAATTTGGGTCATCGATTTTCTCAGCTTCATTTGGTCGCTTCATCTCCAGAAGCTCAATGAGATTTAACTCGAGGATTTCTTCAAAAATAGCCGGCACATCAGAATCTAGAAATGAGTACTCTTTCTCTTACATTTCATTTAGAGTCAACTTTCCACTTGTCTTATCTTGAAACGAAGTGGATTTCATACTCTGCTTCTTGCGCACCTCGTGAACTTCACAGGTGATGTGTTGACATTCATAGCTTCTTTATTTTCAGATCTCGGTGCAAACTTGCTCCATTTTCTGACTTCTTGCTTGTCGTTCCCTTTGCGAGGTTCATAGATGGGCAGCCTTTCATTCCCAGCAGAGGCCATGCTCAATTCCATTTCATGGGCACAAGTTGCAAGTTCTTCAAATGTGCCAGGCTTGATACCTTGCAAGATGTAGTGCAACACCCAATGCATACCTTGGATGCACATCTCTATGCCAGAAGCTTCACTAAGCCTGTGTTTACAGTTGAGGCTTGAATTCCTCCAACTATTGATAAAGTCGATAACTGGTTCACTCTTCTGTTGACGAGTACTTGTGAGTTCTATCATACTCACAGTACATCTCGTGCTATAAAAGCGATTGAGGAATTCTTGCTCTAGTTGATCCCAGCTATCAATAGATCCAGCCTCGAGGTCCGTGTACCAATCAAAAGCATTTCCTTTTAATAAGCGGACAAACTGCTTGACAAGGTAATCTCCATAAGTCCAGCATTGTTGCATGTCTCACCGAAGTGTGCCACATGTTGCTTTGGATTGCCTTTGCCATCAAACTGTTGAAATTTCGGAGGTTGATAGCCAACGGGCATCTTCAACATATCGATCCTTGAAGTGTACGGATTTGCATAGGTATAGGAGGACTTGGAAGAAACTTCATATTTGTTTTTTATAGTCCCTTCAATAAACTCCTTTAGTTGATTGATTGGAATCATCCCTTCCGAAGAGACTGGAATTTCCTTAGTGGATGCAACTTGTCGTGGGGGAGCATCAATCTCTTGGATTTCTGGGAGTTTGCCAGGTGCATGGATGGATTCTTCTTCCATTAAGATTCCCACCCTATCTGTTAGCTTGTCGATTCTAGCATCTTGATTTTGCATGCACTTGGTCAAGCCAGCGATTGCTTCCGTCAAGTTTGCCAACTGCTCCTCCACAGATGAAGCGTTTGTTACCATGGATTGCATGATTGTCATGGACGATGGAGAGTAGCATGGATTTTCACACAGATTGATCCTTGATTGGCTCACGCTATGTGGTGTAAGTGGGGAGGATCCATCACTTGAAGCGTCATCATCTTCCTTCACAGCAGAGTGCTTGGATCCGGAGAGGTCAAGCAGAGCAAGAGTTTTCTTGATCTTTTCAGCAACATCGCTTCCTCCTTCGGGTGCATTTGTGGAAGATCTTGATCCTTTTGAGGATGAAGATCCGAAAACAGGGGTAGATGCGGACGACACTTGGGGTGCTTGTTGTCCTAACGAGCTTGCTTTGCTCCTCGTAACTGGTCCAAAGCTTCCAAAGGTAACTTCGAGTATGTTTTCCACATCAGCATAGAACCTAGAATTGGCAGCCTTGGCGGAAGTTGAACTGGAGTTGATTTTCTTGGAAGCCATTTCGTTGTTCTTGAACTTTGGTGATTGAAAAGTTGAGATGAGAGGTAGATATTGTCCCATTGGGCGTGCCCGAATTTGTAGACAATAAATTGCGTCGAGAAAATAAAATCAAGACCGAAAATATTGCAACAATCGTAGTATTTTATTTCGAATATTTGAGTGTTACAATCTCTATGAATCCTCTGATTCTTCCTTCCAATAGTAAATAAATTCAATGGCCTTTGAGCTTGATCTTGAATCAATATTTGTTGTCACGAACGATGATCTTGTTCTTGAGCTTGAGTGGTTGAACTTGACCTTGATTCGTTCTTCGTTCTTGATCTTGAACTTGATTTCTCGAACTTGAACTTGATTTCTTGAAGCTTGAAACTTGTAGAGAAATTTGCGGCGTTTGATTCACGAACTCTCTCTTGCTTGTTGTTATAACTTCTGGTGTCTCTCTGGGTTATGAAGACCCCTATTTATAGTTGTAGGAGGGAAGAGTTATGATAAGAACAAACTCTTTCGGACCAATCAAATCGAAGTGTGACGAAGCCGCATTTGATTGGCCAGAACATGTCACTTGTACATGTGGCGCGATTTCACTGGCCTTTTAATTTGACTTGGCATGCCTTGTCATTTTGACACGTGGCACGATCATATTGGCTCTTCCGCTTGACTTGGCGTGCCACGTCATTTGACACGTGACACCAAACTGGGCCTCTAGGAAGATGACATCTTGGGCTTAATGAAGTGGGCTCATCACTTAGCCCAATTAAATGGTCTAGCCCAATGGATTAAGACTTATTTATTTAATCCATATATATTGGGCTTATATAATTAATTCAATTATATTAGCCCGTAGTATTTATTTGGACTAACATATCTTGAATATAATCCAAATTATTTTATGAATTTACTTTTAATAAAATTTATATGCATACACACTCAAAATTCGCAGAATTTAAATTAAAACTAAAAATAGTGAAATCAAATTAAACATATAGATTGATCACTCAATGTAAATAAAAAGAGACCTTTATATTAGAATGATTCATGAGACAAATGCGCACATTTGTTTTGTAATTTTCAGGTGGATTCTCCATGGATAGGGCTATAACGGTACTGGAGCAAAAGAAGTAATTTTGTAGCAAAACTTTCAATTAAGAACCTATCTTTACTCATCAGCTTATCATTGTGGTTGATAGGGATAAATGTTGTAGCTCCTTAGATGTCTTATTTATGGCACATACTTAGATTAAGATGGCAATTAATTGCTTAACGGGTTGAAGTAAAGATCGGTTCTTCAATTAACTCTCATAAATTGAACTACTAAATAAGGAGGTGACTGTGTGGAAGAAGGGTAGGTTGGGATAGTGAAATTTCAAGGCCACGTGGCGTCAACCTCAACGAAATGTCAAATCACGTGGGAAGGTGTTATTCATGTTGGAAGGTCCTAAAGAAAGAAGGGTATTTTTGCACCAATTTTATGACGTCGGGGTAAAAATAGACTACAAATATAACGGAGGGTATATACAATCCTTTTTTCATAGTAGATGAGTATTTTTGACCCTTAACCGTTTCAAAATCTTCACCTCAACTATTCACAAAAATTTAAAAACAGTTCCAAATTATATTCATGAACCCAACACAACTTTAATTTTTAAATACTTAAAAAATAAATTTTTTTTTTTTGAAATTTCACAATTCTTATGTCCAAACACCCAACAAGTATGATCCAGTCAACTTCGTAGCTGGATAAGAGTATGAACTTGTTTTACTTAAACGAGGGTTGGTCAAACAAATGCTGATTTAATTATTTTTTAATTCAAACTTAGCTTTTGAGTTTAGGGGGACGACTTTTGGCCGTGGCTCTTATCCGTTGGCGGTGTAATACAGCTGCAATAGCTACTGACTACTGACCCGGATAAACCAACTTAGAAATTAAAATAGTCGATAAATTTATAATATATACATAATTTATGTATTATATATAATTAATGCATAAACTATATATATAATTAAAAAAATAAAATAACGAATATGAACAACTATTTACGTAAAGATCCCTAAACTTATAGCCTATAGGTTCAACTAGAAAATATAAAAATATATGTAAGAAATTATTAAACATTTAGCTAAATCTCGAACTTATAGTTTTAAAAGTAAAAATGAGTTTAATTGTTAAAATTAAATTCAAATGTTAAACTCGTATCAATACTCTATCAACCATATCTTCTAGAACCCATCGGAGTTGTCCAGTTGGTTTGGAGGGCAGTCATCCGTATCATCCATATGGATGACCTGTGATCGATTCCCCCCTCAATGTTTTCTAGGTTGAGCCTGTCGCAGAGGGCTTGTCTAATGCGGTTTATATCTCCCGTGTGATTTGCAGGCTATTACATAGGGGGAGGTTTACCCAGTACGCACAAAGTGCTCACCACAGAGTGCTCAACCGAAGCAGAAGCTATGACAAAGATTGTAGCGGCCGCGAATTTCCCCTCTTACCCAAAAAAAAAAAACCCTATCTTCTAGGTTCTATCTACTATTCTTGTATAAACAAAGGAATGGTCGGCCAAACACAAAGTTAGAAGGACAGTTGCCTTACAGTTTTAAGAAATACTTAAGGGCCGTTTGGTTCAAAATAACGTTATCACGAGACTATAACTAAGATTATAACTCTGGGATTAGGATTATTTATTCCACCTTTTATATGTAGTACATATTCCTGTTAATATGGTATAAAAATTATCCTGATTTTAACTAATACCCTTAACTAAATAAATGGTAATTTAATTTTAAATTTTATAATGCGATAATCCACTTAGTCAAAGGTATTATTCGAAGTACGCGTATGCTAGCCAAGGCACGACGGTTATAAATAAAATGAACATGTCCAAATTAACTTGATAGAAACGTGTAAAATCTTCTCAATTATTTTTATATTAAATAATATATAAGATTAGAATCATTGTAAATAAGGTAACTAGATTATCTTGTATTAAGTATGTTATTTCTGCATATATCTTTGTAAAAAGAACTTAATTACACTAGGATAGGCATAGGCAAAACTCTTATACAAAGAGCCACAAGATTAACTATTGAAATAGTTTTATCTTTTCTCATTTCTCTTTATCTATTAACAAATATTAAATAAGAAATATCTTGTGACTTTATGCCGCTTATCTTAATTTGTTTTTTCCTAAATTCTTATGATGAGAATTTTGTACCTATTTCCAAATCCACCCAACACCTGAACAGTAGACAGTGTGATAGTTGTATTAGTTAATGGATTATTATAATTCCAAAATTCTTCTTTTCTTGGCTTTTACCTACCACCTAAAGCCAACCCCAATATGAAAACAACCCTTAACCTTTTCTTTATTAATTTTCTAAACATTATTAAACACAAAGTCTAAGGGATTGTTTGGTTACTTAATTTGAGATATTATTTCAACGTAAAATTTTACATACCTGATATAAAATGTTTCGGAGGAAATGGTACAAAATACATAATTATATAATTTGAATAGAAAAAAATATATCAGGCAAATACTTTATGTGTTTTATATTATTAATTTGTAATATCAAACATAAAAGTTTTATTGGAAATAAATCATGTAATTATAACAACATTTACAATAGACAAATATATAACCACGAAACTCCGATAAGAACCTGCATAATTATTGCGGTGTTTCATTAGCAATATAATAAAAATTTAGCTCAACATAACTAATGCATATTTTGATTGATAATATTAGTAATATTTGTATTAAGTTATGCGAATAATTATAGGATATGAAATAAAATATTATGTATTATCATCAAAGGTTGTGGTGGAATAGTGAATATTTCTTTATCCTTAATTATGAATTTCGGGTTTGTATCTTGAAATAGTGTCACATTGGCTCTACCTAAAATATTTTCGGCGGAATACAGATTAGTCGGGCTCTAAATTAGGTATTAAAATTAAGTAAAAAATCCAAAAAACAAATACGCTCCTTGTTAAATTTATTTATTTTAAATAATAATAATAATAATAGTAATAATTTTTGCATTATTATTCACGATATAATAAATATAAAAACAAACACTCTAACCAAACAACCCCTAATAAGCTGCACCAACCTTTCCCCTTAAACCCCTATTTCATCTTCGTTTATATCGTCCATCGTCAAAACTATAACACTCACCAACCCATTTTCGTAAACCCTCTCTCTTTTTGCTCTCTTCTCTCAGCTCAAAAATGGCTACCATTTCTAAGCTCTCAAATCCAGCCCTCAACTACTCGTCTTCCACTTCTTTTACGACCAGATCTTCATCTGCACCCAAATGCTTTATTGATCTTCGTACCAACAAAACCACCACCTTTGACCATAGATTTTCTGCTTCTAAATTGTCACTCGTTTTCAACCCTTCGATCAGAGGCTCCTTGTGGTAATTTTTTTCTCTATTCATTCATAGGATTCATTAAAAATTAGATTATATCATTTTCATTTGGATCATAATTTTTTTATTGTGTATATGCGGACTTACAGTTGTTGAAACTTGTCTTATTTTATTTATTCACTTTTTTTTTTTTTTTTTTTGTATTTCATATTTGATCACTGCTATCTTTATTCTGTAAAAATTGTTTAGATTGCTTTTGAGGTAAAAAGCTTGCTGCTTTTCATTTTATGTGATATGCAAATTTATTAATTTTCTGCAAGGGTGCAGAAACTAGAAAAGTTAATTGAATAATCCGTTGATTTTTTACTAAAGTTAAATTCTTGATTGCTTACAGCTCATCTATGCCACAAAAGTTTTTTTTTCTCCACAAAAAAAAAATAAAAAAGAAAGGGAAAGACGTCTTTTTTAAATATTAGATTCACCAGAACTCTAAATTTGGTGCTAGTAGTGCTTGGATGAATGATCCCTCAAACTCTTGTGTTGTATCCCTATTTAAACTTATTTTAAAAAATATCTAATTAGGTTGAAGTTAGAAATATAAAGTCAGATATTTCAAATCTTTACAGATGTACATAATTGTTACAATATAGAGGCCATGGTCGACATCGTTATGTCTGTAAGTTATCTTTGGAAGCTGCTTCTGTTGTACTCAATTGTTCATACCAGCATGCCATTTATGCTGATAAATTTCTAAAATGTCACTTGTAAAAAAGAAGAAAAAAAGAAGTTATTTCAGATCTTAACGGATGTACATAATTGTTACAGTGTAGAGGCCATGTTTGTACTTCATTAGGTCTCTACATAATCTGCGAGAACTACCTTTGTTGTACTCAATTGTTCGTACAAGCATGCTGCCATGCCAATTATGCTGATAAATTTATAAGATGTCACTTCACTTATAAAAAGAAGATATTTCAAATCTTTATATGTACCCTTCTGCCTTAGTTTGTCTTTCTAACAAATGTTATACACTTTTACTGGCACGACTTGAGTAATATTTTTATCATCAATTTATTTGACAGTGTCAAATGCTCTCAAGCTGATGGAAATGGAAGCACAGTGAAGAGAACAACTCTCCATGATCTCTATGAGAGGCAAGGCCAAAGTCCATGGTATGACAATCTGTGCCGTCCTGTTACGGATTTGCTTCCATTGATTGAGAGTGGTGTCAGAGGTGTAACCAGCAATCCTGCGGTAAATTATGCCTTACTGAACCCTTCTTTATACGTCTATTCTGTGACTGAAGATATATTTGAATAAAATATCTACAGTTTTTAGTTTCTACTTGTTAGTCTACAATTCTATCAATCTACCTAACTCTTAGCTTTTGATTATTGCAGATTTTCCAGAAAGCGATATCAACATCAAACGCATACAATGAACAGTTTAGGTAATCTATACTTTGATACGTTTCTCGTTAGTAGTTGTGCTTTCTGGCAACAGTTTGTTGTTGAGTGTTGGGGTTTAGAAACCATTTTGTTTGATTTACCGTGAATGCTAAAATTGAAGAGAAAAGGAGGATAGAGACACAAATTAAGGACATTTATACGTCCATATGATAAATATGATAAATTTTTGTCTGTCCATATGTATGCTGTTTGGATAAATATCCATACAAAGGTTGGGTTTATGATGGGCATTTCCATGTTATACAATGCCGTTTCCAATGTTAATCACATTGTAATAGTGTTTGATGGACTTGCAGTAATGTAGGATGCTGTTTACCTTTTTCTTTTTAAAGGGTCCTCTCAACAACATATTACGGGAAATGAATATATGATTTCTTCACCTTGTGACTATTCGTTTTGCCTGTTTTCCACTCTACGTATCTTCATTCACTGCTATTTTCAGGGAACTTGTTCAAGCTGGAAAAGATATAGAGAGCGTATACTGGGAACTTGTGGTAAAGGACATCCAAGATGCATGCAAACTCTTTGAGTCAATCTACGATAAAACAGATGGTGGCGATGGGTATGTTTCCGTTGAAGTCTCACCTAGACTTGCTGAGGACACAGAGGGTACTGTAGAGGCTGCAAAGTGGCTTCATAAGAAGGTTGAGCGGTCCAATGTGTATATAAAAATTCCAGCTACTGCTCCATGCATTCCTTCCATCAAGGAAGTCATTTCACTTGGAATAAGTGTCAATGTCACGGTGAGTTGATTCCTTGCCATCTTTTTTGACAACTTGACGCTTCATGCATGAGATTAAAGATTGCTTGTCTTCTGGTGCTCATAAGAGAGATATTTGTATGGCACTGGATTAGTGAGTGATAAAAGGGAATTTCTTTTTGTTTTTTTATAACCGTGGTGTCCGGCTAGCTCATGGGATACCTGCTACCTCCTGCCAGCAACATGCAGGTAACTCTGTCCACCAATGCTTGGACTAGTGTTTTTGCCTCCGCCGGATTTGAATACGAGACCTCATGTTCTCAACCCACTTCATTGACCACTAGGTCACACCCTTCGGTGCAAGATAAAGGGGATTATTTGATTAAATAAAGATGCATTACCATTGAACAATAAATTAAGAAAAAAAAAAGAAGATCCATTACTACTGCGCTTTTAGGTCCATGTTTGTTTATTTAACGAAACTACTCAAAATAATTTGATGTTTCGTGTGATTTCCTTCCATTTCCTCTTTGTGCTTTATTGGTTTCCGAATACTGAAGTGGCTCTTATGTATATGCGCAGCTCATCTTCTCTCTTGCGAGATATGAAGCAGTAATTGATGCTTACCTCGATGGCCTTGAGGCTTCTGGGCTAAGTGATCTCTCTAGAGTCACAAGTGTTGCTTCATTTTTCGTTAGCCGAGTAGACACACTTGTTGACAAGATGCTTGAGAAAATTGGAACTCCAGAGGCTCTTGATCTTCGTGGGAAGGTAGCTAATACAGCTTTGAATTTGTCTATTCTTTTTGGGATGTTAGAGAAATACAAGTGACAGATAACCTCATGTTGTCTTAATTTCATTACAGGCTGCAAATGCGCAGGCAGCTCTTGCTTATAAGCTTTACCAGAAGAAATTTTCTGGTCCTAGATGGGAAGCTTTGGTAAAGAAAGGTGCCAAGAAACAGAGGCTACTGTGGGCGTCAACTAGTGTTAAGAACCCAGCATATTCTGACACTCTATATGTGGATCCTCTCATTGGACCAGACACGGTGAGTCATCTTATTGCCTTCTTGTTTGTGGTGATTGTGGCGCTGTAGAATTGACGTCAAATCACTTTCTTGAATTGGCCTCTAATGGAATATTACCCCGGAGCATTGAATGACGTTTTTGAGGCCACTATTTAAGTTCTCTCCTGTAAGCCAGTTGGGCTGTATTTGTTTGCAAAAAGAATAATTCATCAAATCACTTTTCTTGGAGTGACCTCTAATGAAATATTACTTGAGGCATTTGCACAAATGGCCTTTTTTTGAGGCCACTATTTTAATTATGTCTTTAGCCCAATGGGCTATATTTATCTGCAAGAGGAATAATACATGCAATTACTTTTAAAAGGAAAATTGAACCCACTGGGCTAATGGGGACAGAAATTAAAGAGATGGCCTCGGAAAATTCCATGCGAATAATCCATATTACCTTGTGTTTGCCTGATGGTTGACCTCTAATTAAATGTCTGTTAGGTTTCAACGATGCCCGATCAAGCTCTTCAAGCATTTATCGATCACGGTTCTGTTGCAAGGACGATTGATTCAAACGTATCTGAAGCCGAAGGTATTTACAGTGCCCTCGAGAAGTTGGGGATCGACTGGAGCTTTGTTGGGTCTCAACTTGAATTGGAGGGTGTGGACTCTTTCAAGAAGAGTTTCGATAGCTTGCTCGACAGTCTGCAGGAGAAGGCAAACACCCTCAAGTTAGTGAGTCTGTAAAACAAGTTTTATTGCTAGGGACTGAATAAATGATAAGTCCAGTTGACTGAGCTTGCTGGATTTTGTAATGTATAATCTAAAAATGTTTGGTGGTAATACTTTTTCGTGATAAGGAATTTGATATTGGCTTTGGATTTTGTGGTGGTGGTCACTTGTCAGCATTCTAGATTGCTCCTGTTGCCGGATTTGAAAATACCAATTGGATAATACGGTAAAGTTGTCTGTGTGATCATAGGTTACGGGTTCAAGTAGTGGAAGCAGCCACTAATGCTTACATTAGGGTAGGCTGTCTTACATCATACACCTTGTGGTGCGGCCTTCCCCGGGCCCTGCAGGATGCCTTGTGCATCGGGCTGTCCCTTGTATTATCATGAGAGCTCGATTAAAGTTCAGTTCATTACATATAAAACTAGAAATAATGACTTTTGTGTTTTATATTTTCATTGTTCACCTAAGTATTTATGCACTAATTGAAAAAAACTTTGTATGATTTTGTCCGAAGATTCAAATAATCAATTATGTCTCAATTAAATAAAAAATTAATTAGGGTTGATTATAGAAGTTTTCTATATTCATTTTGTTTTATTTTGGATTCGTTTCACTCTAATAATAAATAATGATTCTTTCATGGGAAATTAAAGGTCAGTTTAGTTATGTGAATCTCATTCTTGTCCTTGCACGGACGTACAAATTTCTTATCAGATTAAAGAAAAACTTTCGCAAATATGGATTTCTTAGGTTAGTCTTTTATCTAATATTGGTCGGAGCAACAAAATATTAGATGTTTTTGGTACGACGAAAGTTTTATAGTATTTTTATCTTAGTTTTATTTTGGTATTTTCATACCTACTTTCAAAATACTTTTTTAGAATCGAGAGTTTATCGAATACAACCTTTTTTATATTTGGTAGGATAAAAGTTATTTTTCAAGAAAAATATTTTGCATCAAAGGAGGAAAAATGACTTTTTCACTTACGAGCGAAAGTCATTTTATTTATACCCATCTTAATATTTTATACCAACTTATTTCAACTAATATCTGTACATTCTTATAAACCTCTTGTACTTAAAAAGTTAAAATAATTATCAGCAGACTCTCGGATTTGCTATATTTAATATTTTTCACTCACCAATAAAATAAAAAGAAATTTCTTACATTGAAAATTGACTTCTTCGCATTAGAAGGGTAAGATGGTCAAATGAAGGGGAAAAGAAGAAGAAAATCTGAGGCCGTTATTTCCTTCCCGCGAAGCTTCTCTCTCCTTCTACTATCAATCCATATCCGATAGCATCAGCTTTAGTTTTGAGCTGATTTTACTAAAATGGCGACGTCATCCTTTTCATCACTGGGATCATTCCCACGGATACCAAATTCATCAACTTTTACCAAGATTTCTTCTTCTTCTTCTTCTTCATTCACGGTAACACTTCTACTAACTACTATTTCATTTTTCAATTTCTTCATTTTCTTTTACTTAAATTGTACTACTAATTTATTGGGTTTATTAGTTGGGGCAACGGCAAATTGTATTTACAGCATTTAGGGAACCAAATGTTGACTTATCCAGTTCTTCTGGTTGGTAATATTTTTAGTTTTCTTGTTCTTTTTCTTTCTTTTATTGTGAAATTTTACTTAATTCAATTCTTTTTAATTGGCCTCAGATGGTAATGAAATCTCCGATTGTAGAACTGTAGTCGATCGAAGGGGAGTGTTGTTGTCATCAGTGGGATTTTTAGCAGCAACCATTTGTAATGCTGGGAAGGCAGCTGAATTTGCTGACAGTAATATCCTCTCCTATATATGTAGATATATTTTATTTTATCTCTATTTTTTCATATTATCAGAGGCGGAAGCAAGAAGCAAGATTTAAACTCGATATCTTTAACCTTTAGGATTCTTAGGATCGAACTAATTATATGTAGGAGTTGTCGCCGTGTGACCAGGAGGTCACGGGTTCAAGCCTCGGAAAGAACCTCTCGCAGAAATACAAGCTAAGGCAGCGGAACATAACATAGACTCAATGTCGTCCAATCCTTCCCGGATCCCTCTTATAGAGGGGGCATAGTGCACTGAAGCCCTTTTCACACACACACACACACACACACACACATATATATATATATATATATATATATATATATGCTCCAACATTGTAAATGCTCGTTCAGAGGAACCCATTTACCAAAGGCAGTATCCGACTCCATATATTACCAATAGAGTTCCTATGGACCTACCCGCAAGCCTTTTTTTTATCTATTTGCAGGGAAATCTGTCGTCAGTAATCAATCTTTCAATCTACTGTGACAGTGTGACTCAATACCAAGCTAGTTGAGTTTGGTTATATGAATCCTCTGAATCCATTCCCCTCTATTTGGGATGATTTTATATTAATATTAAATAGTTTATCTTTCTTTTGGCCTTGGGACGTGGCGACTCGGAGGCGGATGGAGCCTATTTTAATGGGTTCAACTGAGCAAATATTTTTGAAACTCAGTATAGATGGATATGTGAAAACACTCTAAAATTTCAACAAATATTAAATTCTGAACCCATAATTTCAAAAGTACGTCAAGTTTAGTGCTAAGAACCTAAGAACCTTAAAAGTCAAACACATCAAGTTTAAATCTTGGATTATTTGAGGGGCATCAATAAGGGCAGATGAATTTGAAGTTGAATATAAGCTGTTGAGAAAGATTTCTATGTTTTTCTTCTTTCCTTTTCCAATTGTACATCTGACTATTGGAGACGAAGAAACTCGGCTTTGCAGATATTTACAACAGCTCCTGATGCTCTAAAGATGTTTTTCGTTTTCCTTTTTTTCCCTCTTCACCTCACAACTTCTTTGTCTAGTGGATTGTCCAATACTAACTTGATATAGTTTTGTACTGTAGATCTATAATGCTAGTCCTTTTGAGGTTGCCATTACATCGATTGTAGTCATTAGTGATCGGCGAGTAGCTTGACCTTCTATGGTTGTCTTAAGGAAGAGCTGGGACATTTTGGCTCTAAATTTAGGGGGGACATTGCTCCAAAACCTTTTTTTTATTTCTTTCATAATATAAAATGCCTACATTGAGAGGAAACGACTGTAATTCATGGATTTTTTTTTAACATACAGTGCCTGCATTGAGGGGAAAGGACTACGGGAAGACAAAAATGCGGTATCCTGACTATAATGAAACTCAATCAGGTCTCCAGTATAAGGTTACTAATACGATAGCAAACATAATGAGCTCTATCGTGTTTTTCATGTATAGGTTGCACTGGATTTTGACTGAGTCTGACAAAACATGCAGGATTTGAGAGTTGGAAGTGGGCCCACACCAAAGATTGGAGAGACAGTGGTGGTAAGCCTGTGATGGCTCACTCTAATTTATCTCTCGCGCCAAATTCGTTGTTTTAGTGGCCGGTTTTTTGCGAGAATAATTGCAGAGAAAAGATAAGGTTTATTAATCAATTGACTTGGATTTACCTTTATAGAAGCAATTTAGAGAACTGCGGTTCCAAGCTTACATTAATCTAATGTTTGGAATCGATACATTTTCGTTTATCTATTTTTTTGTTTTGTCAACCATCTTTGTTATCTATTTGATGCTTTAGTTTATGTATCTTTAACAACTGAATTTAGGTTGACTGGGATGGTTACACGATAGGTTATTATGGTCGCATATTTGAAGCTCGTAACAAGACAAAAGGTGGTTCTTTTGAGGTACTAATATGGATTGAACAGTTTTAGGAACAATATTTGCAGTATTTTGTGTTACAATGTTTTTCATGGTTCATTATGCTGCAGGGAGATGATAAGGACTTCTTCAAATTCAGAGTAGGATCTCAAGAGGTGAGTTTCTTCAACAAACATCCGATGCTCTCCAGACAAGAGTGATGTAATACTTTAATAGTAGTGCTATATGCCTAAGTTTTCTCTGGTGTAAAAACCATGTTTTGAAATTGCATTATGTTTCAAATAGTGTTATTTCATTATTCATGCAGTTATTATGTCGTAAATGGGGATAACCAAATTATACTGATTCTACCGCACTTTGTTGGTTATGGTTGATCTTTTTCCTAGAACTTTTTAAAGCTGTGAGAAAGGTTTTCACCAGCATTGCTGTTTATCAAATGTTCAGGTAATTCCGGCATTCGAGGAAGCTATTACTGGCATGGCAATTGGTGGTATCAGAAGGTAACATAGGTGTATTTAACTGAGAACAGATCCATTTACCTTTAGTTTACTGATCATTGTATCCTTAAATAAAAGATTTGGACTCTTGTAACGTCAAGTTTTGCAAAATTTTGGATTTTTTGCACTTGTAAGACCAAGAGTATCGAATGCAAAAGAGAAAATCCACCTCTCGCCACTTCAAACTAGGATATGACTGGTGGGATTAGACATAAATAGTCCGACTTGAATGATTCTGTATTCTCATTAATATGGGCTCGACTTGAATACAGTTACCTGATGAGACGCAGTGTCTCAGAGGACGGTAATTAAGTCTTCACAGGTTATGTTGATCTCCTATTTATATGGTCAATGTGCTTGTAGTCGGCCGCCCAAAATGCCTCTGTTCTTTACTAAAATACTCTTTTGGTTGAATTGGTTCTTTTTTATATGCTGGGTTTGATCTTAGTCAACTGAGACCTTATTTAGTCAGGGGCGGATGTAGCCTTATGGCTACGGGTTCATATGAACCCATAACTTTCCACAGAAGATATAGATATATATGTAAAAACCTACTAAAATACCAATAAATATTAGATTTGAACCCATAAATTTTAACACTATAATGAGTTAAATACCGAAAATCCTAAAAGTTGATTTCATTTCATTTAAATCCTGGACCCGCCTCTATAGTTAGGGGATTTTCAAAATTAGCTATATTTTATCCACCTGTTCCTAGGAACGGCACCTGACAACAATGTTGCATCTCATTGTCACTTCTACTACATAGCTTCATTATTACTATCTTTGCAATGACTAGTGAGGATGATATCATGTATTCTCTGTTTCATTTTCTCCTCGCGATAGTGCAGAATTATAGTTCCTCCTGAGCTGGGATACCCTGATAATGACTACAACAAGAAAGGTCCAAGGCCAACGACATTTTCGGTAATCTCAATTCCTTATAAATCTGTGTCCTATGGCAAACACATGCATTTTCTCTTAAAAAGTTCCATTTTTTATATTCTACAGGGACAAAGAGCTTTGGATTTTGTGCTGAGGAACCAAGGATTGATTGATAAGACTCTCCTGTTTGATATTGAGCTCCTGAAAATCGTACCAAAATGAAGTTGCTTGTTCAACTTTTACTACGACGCCCTGTTTAGCTGCATCAGCAAGTTTAACTTCCACTTGGACAAAAGGAATATCAGCCTAATGAACAACTGATTCGTCCCTTATAGAGACTTTACTGTCTTTTTTGAACACATCAAATTGTTGAAAGATTAATTTTGAAAATCAATGTAAACAATGATAGGTCTAGTTACTGTTGCTGTAACGATGTAACGACATCTCTTATGTTCATAAATTTGACTATTTCTTGTGAAAGTGATATTTCAGGACCGCATTGGTTTATGAATAAGATTGTTGATTGCTGTGTATTTTGGAGACTAGTTGTTTGAAGTTTTATGTTGATATTGGACTAGTAGTTGTTTGAAATGTTGCTGTTGCAGACTTGAAAATTTCCAATGAAGACTCGGTATGATTGCAACAGCACTGATTACTTATTAGCTAGCAAGTCACTGATTAAAAACAAACTTATTATCAGATGTTATTTGTTCAGTCGACGGAGAGCTTTCGCCGCTTGACCGTTACTTTGCTTTTGACACCAACAACCATGACATTCCAGTCAATTTCTGGAAAGTGAGAGATCAATTCCAACCATAGCTCCATATTGCTTTTATCTGTAGATATGCAAATGGTTCCCCTAAGCAACTAGGTTGCATATATATGGCTGATGTGCGAGCAAAGTGAAAATAGCATGGGCTAGCCAGTTTTCAGATTGGTGATCGAAAAATAGCCAGCATTTGCATAGTCATTGAAAAATAGCCACTGTTTTAGCTGAAACACGAAAAGTTCCAGCATAACATACTGGATTATGGACCCGCGAGCAGACCAAGCTTTAGTGTCTGAATCATTTGTGGTAGACGACAGTGGAACCTCATTAATATGCTATTAATTGACTACATAGCAAATGTATTAGCCTGGATTAACATTGAGGAAGTAGTTATTCCTGTATTCATGGTAGAATCTCAGAACTGTTTTTTTTTTTTTTTTTAAATAAAAAATAAAAACTCATTATTTAATTGGAATCCGATGCGATTTCTGGTTCTTTGAACAAAAAAAAGTTCTGTAAATTTGTTCAGAAGAGTCACTCCACAAGTATATTTATTTTTGCAGTTTCTTGGATATACATAATAGTCAAGATGTTACCTTACTACTGTCTACCAGAGAATAATAGCATGAGAATACAAGGTTCTCTACAAAGTGAAACCATCGATTTCGCCAATTGCTATTTACACAAAGAGTTGTGATGACCCCAATGAAAAAAACTGGAAAAGCCACTGAAAAGCTTATGTAGAATATCACCATATCTATGAATCCATCTTCTCCTTCTTCTTCGTTTCCATCGTTTGGTTGAATCGGAAGTTCCAATTGAGCATCGGTGCAATTGATATGCAATGGTGGTCCGCAAAGAAAAGGATTGCCCTCATAGCTGGTTTCGTCAAATGTACTGAACTGACCTTTAAGCTCTGGGACAGAACCTGATAAATTGTTGTGTGCTACACTGAAGACTGCCAATGAATGTAGCTCTAGTAACTCATCAGGAATTCTTCCACTCAACTTGTTGTAGGAGAGATCTATGCATCCTATTTCGTGCAAATCGGAGAATGTCTTTGGAATTGATCCAACGAGATTGTTACGCGAAAGGTTTAGTACTTGTATCTCACTTAAGTTACCAAGCTCAATAGGAACTTCACCACTTAAGTGATTCGAAGAAAGATCAATTCCAGACATGTAAAGTAAGGG
The DNA here is from genome assembly GCA_005239505.1 of Nicotiana paniculata. Lineage (NCBI taxonomy): Eukaryota > Viridiplantae > Streptophyta > Magnoliopsida > Solanales > Solanaceae > Nicotiana > Nicotiana paniculata. The sequence goes on from ML354320.1 coordinate 19,867, forward strand.
TCCGCCTTCATAGTTAAGGGAAGAGCTCTTTGTTGTAAACTCTACCTTCATTCTTACTGCATCAAACATAGTATATACACTCGTAAATGCTACACTTTGAAAAGCAAAACTTTTCAGTGCTGGCATGCGAAACATTTGTTGAGAATTCACCTCCTGACTTATGTTACTCAAGCAGCTAGGAATTGATTCTGTGAGCTGATTATGAGACAAGTCGAGCATTCTCAATCTTTGTAGATGACATAGGTGGTTTGGAATTTCGCCTTCAAATTTGTTGTTTTTAAGAAGAAGAATGTTGAGTGCAGAAAGGTTGCCAATCCACTGTGGAATGCTTCCTACAATATTATTATCACTGAGATCCAGAGTGAGCAAAGCTGAGTTTTTCGTCGATCCATAGGTAAGGTTTCCACTGAGGTGATTCTTGTTGAGAAAAAGGTGTTCCAAGTGGCTGAAACAAGATGGAACCAATCCGGAGAACTGGTTCTCTGACAAGTCTAAGAACCTGAGACGATCAAGATTGCACAATTCCACGGGAATAGGACCTCGAAGATGATTATGAGACGTGGCAAGTAGGACTAATCCTGACATCTGACCCATCCACCGCGGAATCATGCCAGACAAACTATTGTTGCTGATTTCGAGCACTGCCAAATTAGTGGAAGAAAGTGATTTCGGAATTTCACCAGTGAAGTTGTTTCCATTCAAATGCAAATATTGCAATGACTGTGGAATAACAACTTCTGTTGGTAATTCTCCTGAAAAGTGGTTGTTAGCCAAATCTAGTGCTTCAAGACCTTTCATTTGCCAAACACTAGCAGGTATTTGTCCCTTGAGACAATTTCCGCTCATTTTCAAAAGTACGAGATTTGGAAACACTGAACTTATATTTGCTTGAAGTTGCCCACTTAATCGATTCTCTGATATACTAATGTACTTGACACTAGGTTGGGCATGTAAAGGCAGGTTGAAGGATCCAATGAAAGCATTACCACCCAGAGACAATCCTATAAGCTGTCTGTTATTTTGGAATAGCCAATTCGGGAAACTTCCTCTTAAATGGTTCAGTGAAAAATCAAGGAATGTCAACCGGTTTTGGTAGTGAAGAAATCTAGGCAGCGTTTGAAGGTGAGTGCAATTCGACATGGAAAAGATTTCCAGTTGGAACATTGGAACCCAAGCACGACTTTCAGTTTCTGGAACACCGATATTTCCATCAGTATATACCTCTATAAGGCTAGAATGATTAGCAAAGGCCTCAAAGGAAACCGGGACTTCCAAGTTGTTATTCAAAACGTTTAGAGATACGAGAGATGTGAGTTTAGAAAGTGGAGAAGATGCAATATTTCCAGTGAACCGATTGTTAGAGATATCGAAACTTTGAAGAAATGTTAAGTTTTCAAGACAAGAGGGAAGCATTCCATCGAAATTATTACTACCGACTCTGAGCTCTTGGAGGTTTTTAAAATGGCACCAATCTGCAGAAGAGCAATCGACGAATATAAATCAAAGAAATATGAAATCAGGCAGAGAACCATAATCAGGTGCAGGATTTTCTCTTGCAAATTTTATTAGTGAAATATCCAAATAGAAGTAGTAAAGCTTAGATGATGAGAAAACTTAGAAACCAACATACCGTAATCAAATGATCCAAAAGTCTGTAAATGATTCCCAGATATATCCAGATACTTCAATCTGGTGAAATCATTTAAATCTGCTTAAATGAACAACGATGTCACTATGCATAACACAAAACGTATATACAGTCAGACATATCTATATAACAATCATTCACTATAAAAGCCAAATGTTTTTCGAAATCAATTATTATGTTATATTATAATATATATCTTTTATCACAACACTTCCCTATAGCAGCCAAAAATTATTGGAACAAACGAATGTTGTTATAGAAAGGTTTGACTGTTTAATGGTTCAGATGAAGATCGAGAAACTCACTTAAGATTGATTGCAGATCGTTGTGATTTCTGAGAGTATAGCCTAAGTCAAGGACTTCCAGGTTGCTCAAATTTGTGAGTTTGTCAAAGCCTGTAATGTAATTAGCTTTGAGAAGTATACAAAGATGCTAATAGTACAAATTAGGCTGTAATATAATATGGACTTATAGATATATTCAACAAATAAAAAGAGCAGCTCGGTGCACTAAGCTCCCGTTATGTACTGGAAGGTCGGACCATAAGGGTCTATTATATGCAACCTTATCCTACATTTCAGCAAGAGGTTGTTTCCGCGACCCTTGACCTCCTAATCGCATGGAAACAACTTTACCGGTTACGCTAATTTTACTAGTGCACTAAACTCCTGCTATGTGTGGGATCTGGGAGGGCTGGACCACAAGGGCCTATTGTACGCAACCTTACCGTGCATTTCTACAAGAATTTATTTCCATGGCTCGAGCCCCTGACCTACTGGTCACATGGCATCAACTTTATTAGTTATGCCAACTTTTCCGGTGCCACTAAACTTCCGCTATTGGTGGGGTCCGAGGAAGGGCTGGACCACAAGGGTCTATTGTACGCAACCTTGCTCTGAATTTCTGTAAGAGGCTGTTTTCACGGCTCGAACTTGTGATCTTCTAGTCACATGACAACAACTTTACTGTGTACGTCAAGGTCGATATATTCTAACAACTCGCAGGAAAACAAACTATAACACTCAAACACTTACATTAAAGTAATCAAGAATAGTGAATTGAGAAAGAAATTACAGATAATTACATACTAGATTTAGTAGGCACACTGTCCAGAGGATTGCCGCTGAGAATCAAAGACTTGAGAGATGAAAGCTGACTGAGAGACGAGAGAACACTAAGACTGAACTTATTACCACTTAAATCAAGAACCTTCAAATTCCTTAACTGAGACAGCTTATCAAAACCTGTCAAATAATCTCAACATGTGAGTTAATTTGAAATTCACTAAAATAAGTACTCCACTATAAAAGACAACTCATACACAAAACTTTCTCTATGCGCGGGATTCGGGAAGAGCTGGACCACAAGGATTTATTGTACATAGTCCATTTCTACAAGAGGCTGTTTCCACAACTCGAACTCGTAACCTCCTGGTTACATGGCAGCCCAGTGCACTTAGTGCCCGTTATGCGCGAGGTCCTGGGAAGGGTCGGACCACAAGTGTCTATTGTCAGCCTTACCCTGCATTTCCTCCTGATTACATGGCAACTCAGTGCACTAAGCGCCCGCTTTGCGCGAGGTCCGGGGAAGGGTCGGACCACAAGGGTATATTGTCTTGCATTTCTGCAACAGCTCGAACCCGTCCCTCCAAAATAAGTACTCCACTAGTAACATCAAAATACAATGAGAAAAATCCATACCTTCATTTTTAAACCAACCAACTAAGTAGTTGTTAGGCAAGTTTAGAACCACAAGACGTTGAAATGGCAGAAACATAGACGCATTGAAATATCTAGTATTCGGTTTTGGGTCTGTCAAACCATTGACAGAGAGTTGAATTACTTGCATGGTAGTACTGTTACTACATTTTACACCTTCCCATTTACAGCAATCACTTTTCTTATTATCAACCCAAGTGGAATAGTGACTTCTTTTAAAGGCTGCTTCGATATGCAACAGAGCAATTCTTTCTTCTTCTAAACAGGCTGAATTACCATATACCAAACCAACCAAAACAATTCCCCAAAACCATAATAAAGTAGTTATCTCCATTTTTCTCAACACTCTCAGGATTTTTTGTGGTATATTATATAATCTCTTAAATAAGAATTGGGTGAGTACATATTTTCTACTCTTTAAGTCATTTTCAAAGTAGTAGTGTTACATTGTCAGTCATAGGTCAAATAATTAATTCCACTTTATTAAATGGTGACAAGTCAAGACTCCACAAAGTCAAGAGCGTGCCTTCAAAAATGGAACATCGTATAACTAGATGGTGAAGATTTTTTATGTGGGAATTAAAAGGGAAAATGACACTTTATAGTCTTTCTTAAATTAATGGGAAAATATATTGTATAGCCGCTTTCAAATTAATAAAAAAATAACAGTGTATAGATGCTTACCAAATAATAACCGAAAAATATATATATTTTTTAGATACACATACATTCGGTGTGTTATATACAAAATTTTTACAAATTTTATATATACTTTTTCGGCTATCGAATGTAAATAGTTTCTGGCGCAGGCTAAAAGTGAAAAAAGGCTCCCAAATAATAGTCGAAAAATGTATATTTTTTGTATATATATATACTATGCAAAATTTATATACTTTTTCAGCTACCGAATATAAATAATTTCTGACATGATTAAAAGTGAAAAAAATCCCGAATTAGAATGAGTATTACGGTTAAATTATTATTACGACAAATAGTGAAGTTAAATTGGTTTGTTCATCTTCACAGAATGAAGGATAATTTTATATTCAGCTGACATGACTTAATGAATATTTTAGTGGGTTGGTGAAATAGAGTCAGTCAGTCTTCCATGAGAAATTTTATTTTGAATGAGACTCCCAAAAAAACGTAGAAATGGGCGTGTGATAGCCATTTTTTAATATGGTATTTAGTTTTTATTCAGTATTTTTAATTCTAAGAAAAAATAATCATTACTTTATTAAAATTGTGTAAATATTGAGGACATGATGTCCTTAATATTTATACTGCACACATGAAGTTAAGGATACCATGTCCTTAACATTTACACTGCACATATAGAGTTAAGGACATAATGTCGGAAAGTTTAACAATGGAAGATGCAAATACATGACACTTTGTCCTTAATATTTACACAACATTCATGAAGTTAAGGACACCTTGTCCTTAATATTTACACTCATAAAGTCAAGGACACTATATCCTTAATATTTACATTGCATACATAGAGTTAAGGACACCATGTCCTTAGCATTTAAAGTGCACATATGAAGTTAAGGACATGAGGTCCTAAAGTTCAACAATACAAGGTGTAAATACAAGTTAAAGACATTATGTCCTTCACATTTGCACTGCACATATGAAGTCAAAGACATGATGTTGTAATGTTTAACAATGGAAGGTTCAAATACATGACACTTTGTCCTTAATAGTTACACAACACATGAAGTTAAGGACACAATGTCCTTAATATTTACACAGCACCCATATTTAGTAAAGGGGTATTTTCATCCAAGCAGGTAAAAATTTATTAAGCACTGGCTAAAGAGTAAATACATTTTAAACAGTGGATAAAGAGTAAAGACATCTCTAATTAGTGGCTAATTGTGCACTTTCCCCCAACAAAAAATGTATGAGACACCTCTAGTTATTTGACAAGTGGAAAAGTGGGTCCCACATGGGGATTGTTACACAAATAGCCGGTCAAATTTAGTGTTTACTTTTTCTAGACAGTATACATAGACTATACATTATTTATACACAGTTATACATATGTATACGTATATTATATATTTATCGGCTATTTTTAGTTTAGAGGTTGTTTGGATCACTATTCCCCGTCGTTTTATAATGTATCGTATTGTATTGTATCGTTTAATGAATACAATGTTTAGATAGATTGTATTGTTTGTTATTAAATAACATTTTGATGTTTGGTTTGACTGTGTCGTACTGTACTGTAACTGATAAGTTTATAATAAGATACCATCAATTGTTTTAAATATTTAATTTATCAAGAATTACACATAAAAATTATTTAAGAAAATCCCTTTTTATTAATTTATCACTAATTATGTCTTATATATACATTAAGCAATTAAATTCATGCAAATTCTATTGAATTTAGTTGAACAAGTTCATAATATTAAAAATAATAATAAGTAGACTATATTCATAATTAGATCATAATAAAAAAATTTTTAAAAAAATGTTAAGTATATTCCATTCAGACAAAAGTAAAACAAAACCTTTACCTGAAGAGTATGGAGAAGCGGCAGAAGAACAAAACGAGTTTTTCACGTATGTAGGTTATTATATAGGTTATATTTGGAATTCTGTCTTTGAGAATTTATATAGGTTATTAGACTTCACGTAGAATTCTATTATAGAATTATATGAGAAAGGGACTTTGCTATCATTTAAAATAAAAAAGGTAAAAGATAAAATAGAATTATAACGTAATAAGTTAGGGCATAATTCCCCTCTATCTTTTTACCCATTTTATTACTGAAAAATGGGGTCCTAGATTACTTACGCTTCTCAAGGGCGATGTGCACAAATAGCCATTAATAACACTTCTCTTTACCTTTAAACCACTGTTTTAAATGTCTTTAGTTCTTAGACACTGCTTTAATAAACTTTTACCCGCCTGAACAAAAATACCCTTTTGTTATAAGCTTATACCTACGCTCCTTATTAACGATCAGCAGCAACAGCAACTCAAACTAAACGTGACTAATTTGCAGAGGCTGTGATCATCCAAAATTTCAGAGGCTTCTCTTCCGATTTCAAATTAGAGAATTCAACTTTTTCGTCCAAAATTCGACATAAAATTACAGTAAATTATGCTTTTGTGTGTTTCTGTTGATTTTGTTTCGTTACTAGGAATTTGATTTTTTTTGCTTTTCTGGATTGATAATGTTAAGAACATCGCGTCCTGTGATTATTCTGTAAATATTGAGGACATAATGTTAATGATTTGGAGTTCTTAATATGACTGTTGTTCCTAATATTAAGGACATAGTGTCCTGATATTGCAAATTGTATTGAAAAAGTTAAGGATAATAGGTCCTGAACTTTGAGTTCCAAGTTCAAAAGTTAAGGACAGACAGTCCTTAACTTAGAGTTCAAGTTCAAAATTTAAGGACACATGGTCCTGAACTTAGAATTCCAAGTTCAAAAGTTAAGGACACATGGTCCTGAACTTTGAGTTCCAAGTTCAAAAGTTAAGGACATGCAGTCCTTAACTTTGAGTTACAATTTAAAAAGTTAAGAACACTTGGTGCTGAACTTAGACTTACAAGTTCAAAAGTTAAGAACAGACAGTCCTTAACTTTGAGTTACAAGTTAAAAGTTAAGGACACTTGGTGTTGAACTTAGACTTACAAGTTAAAAAGTTAAGGACACTTGGTCCTTAACTTTGATTTCCAAGTTAAAAAGTTAAGAACACTTGGTCCTTAACTTTGAGTTCCAAGTTCAAAAGTTAAGGGCACATGGTCCTTAACTTTGAGTTTCAAGTTCAAAAGTTAAGAGCACTTGGTCATGAACTTAGAGTTTCAAGTTAAAAAGTTAAGGACACATGGTCATGAACTTAGACTTACAATTTTAAAAGTTAAGGACACTTGGTCCTTAACTTTGAGTTCCAAGTTCAAAAGTTAAGGACACTTGGTCCTGAACTTACAGTTCCTATCCTTAATTTATACAAGGATTGATCTACCTGAATTTCCCATTCTCTTGACTTGCAGGATGGAAACAATATGTATTATACTTGATTTTAATGGTAGATGGACTGCATACTATAAGTATCTTGATCATCTGATCATCAAACAAAGCTTGTTCTAGTACCTGAGGAAATTCGATTTGAAGATTTCATTAAATAGGTCTTTGAAGTTATTGAATTGGATAGAGACAAGTTTGAAGCAATGATATGGTTTGATATCAACCTGGGAACAATCAAGAGAATGCTTGTATCCAAAGATTTAGATCTTCACACATGTATAGAGTTACTAAAAAGTCATTCACTCTTCAAGGGCTGTCATTTCATTGTTGATGTTTTGGAAAGAGTTTTTGGTTCTACAAGCACCTTTGAACATGTCAATAGAGAAACTCAACATGACAATCAAAACAAATGCCAACAGATAATGGAAATAGATATGGTTGAAGCTCAACCAATAACTGAAGAGGTGCTTCAAACATTTGATTCTATTCAAGTGGAAGGACAAAGCATTATAGAGATTGGCAACAAACAAGCTTTGGGTATTCAAGTCTTAGAGAGTGCACCGGTAATAGAAGAAGTTGCTGAAAAAATATCTACTCAACTAACTAGACGAAGCTCAAATTCGAAACAAAAAGAATCTCTAAATACGATATTAAGAGAAAATTCGTTGGATGAAATAAAAGTGGGATCAATATTTGACAAAAAGAAGAGTATAATTAATTGTTTTTCGAATATAGAAATTAAAGGACATTTTGAATTCAAGGTTGTTATATCAAGCTCAACAAGATATTCGTTGAAATTCAATGATGATAGGTGTGGGTGGTGTGTGCGTGCTTTCAGAATTAAAGATTCAACATTGTTCAAGATAGTAAAGATTGAGAAAAATCATGACTGCTCAATTAACACTATGAAAGCTGATCAAAGGCATGCAACTTCAAAGTTGATTAGTGGTTACATTATTGACAATCTTCGAGACCCAAGGTTTGAAGTTACGCCAGCCTTTGTCATGGCAGAAATGCAAAAATTGCATGGACTAGACATTGGGTATCACAAGGCGTGTCGTGCTATTCAACGTGCTTTAGCTTTAATAAGAGGAACTCCCAAAGAGAATTATGAATTATTGTCTTCATACTTATATATGATGAAAAGTAAAAATCCGGGAACATATACTAACATAAAGATAGACGACAACAACATGTAAACAATCAAAAAAGAGTTTATTAGTCTGTTTTATAAACTTTAGGACATNTAAACTCAAACAAATATTTAACTAGAATTAATCTAAAATAGTAAATCAAAAGATTAAAGAGACAACTAACTTGAAGACTAATTCAATGTAATTTGATATTCTAGATTTATGGGTTGGCAAACAATCACGTTGAGTTTTCGACCTAAATCTTCTAATCAGGTTTATTGATTGACGAGGTTAATATTGCTCGTTGCCTTCTCCCAAAGTACAACTCGCCTATTCAAGCTAACCTAATGCCTATATTCCTATGGAATCAGGATTAACAAGAACGCATTAATAATTCCCGTATAATAACCAAGCAAGGCGATTAGGTATATTCCTATCCTAACCGCAAATCCGCTCCCCTGAAGGGTTAAGATCTTGCTCTACCCAATCTTATATGCAATCTAGAATTCCCTCTCCCGAGTTCAACCCTAGATTCGTAGATAGTATTCAATTGGTGATCAAGCAATTAAATAATTAAGCGCAAGATTGAATAAACAAACCAATTAAGATAAAACAATAAGAATAATTCAAGCTTCAACTACAACGTTCATGTAACACCCAAAACTCTAGAACTAATAAACTATGAAACTAAAGAAAAGAAGAGAAGAAAAACTAAGTAGAATCCTGTGTGGTGTGTTCCTCTCGATCAATCCTCCACGAAAATCCCCTCAATGTGATGTTTTTGGGTCTATTTATATGTGTTGGATGAACCCTAAACATGTAAAAGACTTCTATTCCAACTTGGAAACACTTAAAAACCTTTAAA